>JAHWFP010201763.1:18131-39251 GCA_023313725.1 Lithobius niger | reverse complement strand
GTCATTTTCCAATACATCTCATGATTTTACCAACTGGTTTAAAAAATGGCAGTACTGCTGCCAGTAAAGTACTTTTGAGGGGCTCCAGCAAAGTTAGCTAGCGGGTCTGGGGGAGCACTGAAAGCTCCCCCAGCGGGGTCCGGGGCAGAGCCCCGGAAGCTGAAGCATTTTATGCTATTTTAGTGCCTGTTTCTAGGCCTCCAGTGAACACAGAAGCAACAAATCGTA
Organism: Lithobius niger; assembly: GCA_023313725.1. Lineage (NCBI taxonomy): Eukaryota > Metazoa > Arthropoda > Chilopoda > Lithobiomorpha > Lithobiidae > Lithobius > Lithobius niger. Next base: position 39,023 of record JAHWFP010201763.1, on the reverse strand, counting down.
AAGCATATTTTGGTAATTTTTTTTATTCATTCTTTAGGATGGTAGGTTTTATAGAAATTTTATTGTGACCTCTCATTTTTTTTATATATATTTTTTTTCCAAATTAAAATTAAACTGAGGTCAGTTTAAAATAATATAAACAGGCCAGTTGGCCATTGACGAGTGAGGATTGGCTTAATTGTACATTTTGGACCCTTAGGCTATAATGAATGACAATCATGACTCGTGTGTGCAAGCAGGGGCAGCAGGGGAGGGACATTAAAAAAAAATGGACTATCAAAAGGTGAAAAATAATGAAAATTTTCTCAGTTTTATCCCAAACTACTAGGCCTATAGGTATTATTGTGAAATAAACTTTCACATTTTAAAACAAAACATGCTCCAGTTTAAAAAAAAATGGAGCGTCGGAAGAGTAGACGAACGAAATGGCGAAACCTTTTACCTCAGTTTTGTCCAAAACAACTTGAGGTATTACTGGAGAAAAGCTTCCATATTTAAAATCAACATGCTCCAGTTTAAATTGTTCCATTGATTCAGAGGATCTTAGGGATCGGTCATTAATTATGGTCATGAGGGGGGAGGGGGAAGATTCCCCCCCCCCCCGGGGAGGGGCCGAAATAACGCGGCCCCCCCCCCCCAAAAAAAAAGGTTTCTTTCACTCATCTTCTGTCGAGCTTCATACAAAAAGTATCATGATTGTTTGCTTGTATGCCCACATCCGTAACATAGTCAGTATCTGAAATACAGAAAGCCAAGACACCAGGTGGGAAGGCTTTTCAGCAAAGTTCTAAGTAAAACTTTTAACTGCAATAATGATACTAATGGCTTCAGATCCTTGTAAACAATCACATCATGGGGGGTCTGGGGACAGAAGCTGAGCCGTTTTTGTAAATTTTGACTGCTGGAAGTGCCATTTTTGAGGTCAAAAAATGACTTTTTCTTCCAGATGGTTAGTGTGTTTTTGAACCCCCCACTGTTTTGATGGAACCTGAAAAATTTATGACTTCCCTTTGAGAGGGTCCAAAAACTTCATGCCCCCCCCCCCCCCCATTTCCTTCGGCCTCTCCCGGTGATAAATAATTACCGGTCCCTTAGCCTAATTTTTGCCCTCATTTCGTGGCCTTCGGGTCGCTTTTGTCCTTTAATATGGGATCTTATGAACTCTTATCGTCCAATTGTGGACCTTCGAAATTGTTTAAAATTGTTAACAAGTTTGATTTGGAAAATGTAGTTGTTTCTGCGTTAATACAAATTCAAATTTAGTGTCAATAGGTTAACAGAACAAGGACAACAGAAAATCAAACAGCTAATTCAATTTTTCCAACTCGGTTTTTGGTTTTGCCAACTGTACCCGATTTTTTGTTAAGTACGGCTTTAGTTAACGTTTCTGGTTTAACTAAAACCAAGGCACTGATGGGCTGGCAGACGAACTAGTAAATCAAATATGCAACTTTGCATTAATTTTTTTAAGATTTTATTTGATATCACAACTTCAGACGGCGATAACTTGGCAGAAGTTCCTACCAGGTTTTGTTTTATGCAGAGTTTGTTGATGTTTCTGAAACGTTTAAAATCCCGGAAGTGATGTTGTGTTTTGATATATTAATATATCAGCAATTTTCTACCCTCCTAAAATACCAGTTACGAGTTGCTCCACGCTGAAACCCCTTCTGAGCGGCACTGTCTAACAGAAGAAGAATTATAAGAAGTAAAATAGCCAACCCAGTTTTTAGTTTTGCCAACTGTGTACGATTTTCGCGAAGTTACTTGTTAGCACGACTTAAACCTCGGTGGAGATACAGCTTTTGTGCATTTTTTGTTTTTATTTTCTACATTATCTATGATACTTTTAAGTCATGGTCGTGACATAGCAAACAAAACGGCCAAGTCAATTTTCAATTTCGCCAACTACGCAAATTTTCGCGGAGCTTCTTTTTTCCCACTTGTTACGGCCAAACTATGAGCTCACATACTCTTTCTTACCAGTCCCGTGGATGTGAGAAAGCTGCAGGGAAGCAACCAGAATGATCAGGGGCAGCATTTCAGTTACTTCCACGCTACATAGAAGTGTTGCGAAAACTGATGGGAAAAACATGTTTTTAAACTTTAATTTCAAACTGGCCGAATGATGATAATAATTTACCATACTCGTAGAAACGGGAATTTGCAGTGAAAATTACCCGAGTTTGCCAACTCGACAACTCGAATTTGCCAACTGTATGTGTTTCTTGGATGGTTGGGGAGGGGCGCCCCCCACTCCCCCCCCCCCCCCCACCCAGTAGCTACGGCCCCTGCCCTTGGCTAGCAGCAAGTGAATGATTGCGCACAGAATTTTTTCCTTCAAAGTAGCAAACCTTATCTATAAGCCTCCTTAATTACGGAGTGAACATTTGAAATGCATTGGGCACCTAGCGGCAAGCTGTGAAGGTTAACGATATCACTGTCGCTAGATGGAACCACCACCGTAGAATCTGAATATTTTCCCTTGGTGACAACCAGTCTTTGATGGTCGCCCTTTTGCAAGGATAGACGGCTAACCTAACCTTCAGCTAATTTATCTTCGATCGAGGGGGAGAAGATACTTTTTCTGGTTGTATTTGGTCCAAAATAAGCCGTTTTGAAGTGAAGACTTGACTTTAGGCTGGCTGAACTGGAATGGTAGTTGAGAGAGGGCAACGCAGCATCTTAACTTAATGCTTTATTTACATCACTGCTTCGCAAACTTGGGCATTTTAAATTTTTAATGTGTCAGCATGACTCTTATCAAATTCGTTTCCATGGAGAAGTCGAACGTATGACTGTCTACTTGTGCAGCATTATTTGCCGTGTATTGACACCCGAATTTTCACGGGATGAAATAAACGGGGCCTTAGAAAAAATAATCGAACAATTTGGTACATTTCAGAGATATGAGTCTGATCGGACTGATGGGCCTGATTTGCACACAGGACGATACATATCGCTGAGTGGTGGATGTGGTTCCGTTATATTTGATAAAGTTTGATTGACAAATAGGCTGATGTTAACGTTCAATGTTCTGACAATGTGTGTCTTGTAGATCCTCGACACGTGCATCCTGCGTCTTCTAATATTAACAATATGTTCAATTAAGAGAAATTTATTCAATTTCCCGATTCCTGTCCGTGAGATTGGAAAATCTGAGACAATGAATAATATTGCAATATTTTTGTATAGGTGTATGAGAGTCAGAATGTCAAATTGTTGCTTGCGGATGGTAAACATTAATGTTATATTAAATATTTCAAAGACTGGATTGTACTTATAATCAAAGAAATGTTGGTGGCAAGATGGCCTGACGTTTAGCATGGCCGTTTCATACGCCACAGATCCCGGGTTCGACTCCAGTCTCAGCCACCCCTGGCATTTTCGGGAAGAGGACCATGTGATGGCTTATGCTCACGTCGATTATGGCATGTAAGAGTATCTAGGAATTACAGAGCAAAATTAATTGCCCCTCTCTCCTTCTGGCACCCTGGTGCGCGTCAAACACTGAAATTCAGCGATTAGTGAGTCACTGCTGTTTGATTTGGGTTTGTACTAACATAGCGTTCTGAAAATTTTTTTTCCCTTAACTCGCCAAATGTCGCCAAATAACTAACTAGGCCTACAGCTTGAAACTTTATTCAGAGAGTGTTACCGACGGTCTATAAAGTCCTTGTGTGGCTTCACATATGGTATTCATTTTTCGGTCAAGAAAAAGAAATACACACACGTAAAAATTAAACTACAGAATGGGAATGTATACAATCGCTTAGGGACGTAAAAATATAAAAAATAAATAAAAGTGTACTTAGTTGTCAGTTAGCCATTGTTGTATTTTTTGTTTTAATGAGGTATAGTTAGTTAAGTCGAGCAAATTTTGATGAAATTAAATTGAAAAATTTCCTGATAGAAATTTGCTCACTTGATCGTGTACTAAATTCGTCCAATCATAACCGACTTACAGTGATAACACTCCAGTAGCTTTCGAAAGCTACTGCAATGTTATCACTGTAAAGTCGATGTTCATGGGCTAAATTTAAAACTAAACCAGAAAGGCAATATCCTGTAGCTTTCATTGGCCGACGCAGTATAATGCAAAACCGTGCAAACCATGACGAGTACTTCCTGAAGTTGATACGCTTTTGGCAGTCACTCGCTTCAAACGTTACACAGTTGATATGTTATGATACGTTTGTTGAATTCATCTCAAAATGATAAAAGTAAGTATTTTCCTACCAAAAACAATCCGAAAGGTCTTTCTTTCGAAATTCACCTTGTATCGTTCGTTTGCGTAACCACGCCTGCAGTCACAGGTAGAAGCCGGTGGCGAAGCGCGTTAGCCCGGCTGCGTCGTTAGGCCTAACGTAAACGTAACCTACAGCAACAAATTCTGAGCACCGTTCTGAAATTTATTACTCTCTACCACAGTGCGTATTTGATTTTTGTTTTACTTACTCTTGCAATTTTAGAAAAAGTCAAAATATGTACTCCATTTACTGATTTATTATTACGGAATTGTTTAAAGTAAAAATGTTTGGAGGTGTGCGCCAATGAGACATTCTTCAGCGGCAGCGTATAACAATTTTATTCTTGGCGGCCGTGGTGCAAATCGGCGCGCCGCCTTTTAGATGACAGTAGCGACTTTTATAAATTTTTTAATTCTGCATTCGTAATTTAGCGTGCTGAATAATGAAAAATGACGAGAAATTCTCTAACTAAATATCCCGCGGGCTATTGGAAATTATCAAATTTTTCTAACACTCGTGTTTTGGCCCATTAAACTCACTCGTGCTATTTATTGGTAGATAGTTTCCCTCGTGCTTCGCGCTCGTGAAATTAACGTCTGCCTAAATAACACTGTCGAGTTTACAGGGGCCAAAACACTCGGGTTGAAAAAATTATCGATTTCCTTAGCTCTTGGGATATAATGTATGCATATATCCCGCTTGCTACCATAGGCAGGTAGAGGAAGAAAGGGTGTTATCGAGGAAGAGGGGTGATATCACAACACCCCTCTTCCTCGGTGTTTTAGGAATCCTTAGTTCAAAGTCAGGAATCCAGACATTCATTTCGGGGAATCTGAAAGTTGAGATTAAAGTCGGGATTCCTGAGGTTAAAAGTCAGGAATAAAGACTGGCCGGCTGAGGTTTCAGCGTATGGCTTCGTTTTGTACACGTTACGCCTTGGCCAGGGCTACTTCTTTAACAGACTGCACGCCTTATACCATTGCTTCGAGAACAGAAGAAATTGTTTAGTGCCATTAGCATGGCAAATTACGAATTCAGGTTTCTCATGATCAGACAAGGCTAAAAATACAGCAGCATCAGCACCGCTATAAGCTTAGATGCTACAGTAAATTTGATCTCGATCTGAGAATCGTTTGGTGTCGGACAACACAACAGACAAGATAGACAGACAGAAAGTTGCATTGACGATTATGGTATTCTCTTCCCGAGCAAGCTTCGACGAGAATGTAAAACCGCACGCTGCCTACGAAGTGATGGTTCAGCTTGAAGTGTCCGATACAAACATACGCATACACTATGTGCATACTTCCTGCTTGTTCTACAAGTTTGTACAACTCTTCCATTGTTGTAGCCGTGCCCTAATTTCGTAAAGATGCGACGGCTGCAACAATGTAATCATTGTTAGATTAGAGTGCCGTGCAATCTTACTACCATGAAGACTGCACTCCATGGAATCCAAAGAAAAATAAAAGATTATTAAACACTACCTGAGGCTGCTGGCGAATCAGCAACGTCCGAAACACGTTCACCTTCCACATTTAAAGGAATTTGAGGCAGCAACACATCTGTACCTGAATCATCAAACAAATTGTCGGCTATGTTGGCCACCGCCAATGTATAGCCACAACGGAGTCGGCTCTTTCAGGAATTCGAGACTACACGCAACTTGCAACAATGGTCTCGTTGTACAAGTGTGTTAGACAACGTTGTTCGGCAACAATGCGGTAAGAAAGCCTCTGTTGATCTCGTGCTTTCGGCAGTCGATCGACTTCGGCTTTCTTACCGCATTGTTGCCGAACGCCGTTGTCTAACTGATACTTGTACTACGCTAGGCTGCATTGTTGATAATGTCACAATACTGTTGATGCATCTGTTATTGTTGATGCATTGTTGATGATGTGACTGTAAGCGCCACCATCTGGGCATTATATTTATAAAATAATCCTAGCGGAAAAAAAAAACTACGGGTATTACGAATGCGTTAGTACGGGAGACAGATAGTACGGTTGCGTAGGTGAGCACGGTGTTTTTTAAGTAAGCAGTGGGGTTATACGATCACAGCTGTAATGGCTTCTTGTTTTTTTTTTTTCTTCTTTGCGAGCTGGGGGAGGGGGTGAGGGTTCCAGGGTAATTAAATGCGAACTCTTCCGTTATCGCATCCTGATATCTCGTTCGAATACTGTTCCTCGAGTGTCGCCCCACTTTACCCGTTCGACGAGGTGTAAACTACACCTTAGCGCTCCAAGCGGGCCTTTGTGTAATTAAACTCTCTACTTTCGGACAACAATACGTTAATTTCCATAGCCTTCTTGTTTCTTCCGCCTCCTGCTTCACTGACGATAACGCGAATTGACTGTAGACAGGAAAGCAGGGGTGGGGGGGAGGGAGGGAGGACTGGTGGACCCAGTTTGTGATTGGGTGGGAGGGAGGGGATGGTTTGGGGCAGGGACACAATTACGGTCGCCATATGCTGAACGCAGACTGCGGTTTGGAACCAGACCATTATGATGATGAGATGCTGGCGAATAGGTCTTTAATTTACGTCCGTGTACCGCGGAACGAACGCTGCTGGACCAGTAGGAGGGGGGGGGCGTAGTTTCGTCTGTAGGAGGGCTGGAAAGAATTTCGAAATTAAGTACGGGGACTCCAGAGTATAAAGTAGGCCTATAGGAAGCCATTAAAAAACGGCTTTAAAGCATTGGAAATTCCTTTTTTTTTTTCCTCACCTTTGTACACACTAAATTCTTGTTCCGTTTTCGGCCACCGGATTGTTTTGCTGTTTAGAAGAATTGAAAAACTAATTACAACAGTTTTATTATCCCCCCCCCCCCCCCTTTTTAATCCCGATTTTTGTTAGTGAATTTAAAAAAAAAGCTCAAAAACTAACATCACTGACAAAGAGCAGGCTTTAAAACGCCTTATGTAATCCAGAAACACACTAGTATACCGTATCAAAGAAAAATTCTTCCACGGTCGGATGTCGAATCCTGAACCGGGCCGACCTGATACTTGGATACCTAGCCTATTCATTGTATATATTTCATTCTTTTTTTTTTTTTATCCTTTGTCGTTTTTCATGTTAAAAACGATGCAATCTTAGTTGTTGGGGTTCATTTGTTCATTGTGTGGTTCATTGTTCGTTGTATGGTTCACACTAATCATTTGTTCCAGGTATGGTGTATTTTGTGTATGTGTGTATTAATTACTTCGTGAGTTAGTTTTGCTATTTCCCATCACGAAGTGTCTGTTGTAAACTATACTTCGAACTTTGTTAATATCCGCCGTTAGAATCCATTTAGTTGATTGGTATTAATAGTTTGTTAAAGGGCAATTACATCCATTTTGACATGCATGCTTTACTTTTGGATCACTGACTCAATAACTAAACACAAGAACTGCGGTAAGAATACGTTACATACATCCGATACAACAATTTAATTATTGCATCACCAAAACACGATACGGAGACCGCCGTTGTTTTGCTGGAACGCGCAGAAACTAATGCCGACAGATGTCACTTTTCGATTTCGACTCGCAGCCGATTGAGATAGCTCTATTGACTGTGAGAGCTCGAGCGTCTGACGGCCTTAGCTGGCCACTACAACTGTTGGCCAGCTAGGCCGTCGGACGCTTGAGCTCTTACAGTCAATAGAGCTATCTCAATCGGCTGCGAGTCGAAATCGAAAAGTGACATCTGTCGGCATTAATTTCTGCGCGTTCCAGCAAAACAATGGCAGTCTCCGTATCGTGTTTTGGTGATGCAGTAATTAAATTGTTGTATTGGATGTACGTAACGTATTCTTACCGCAGTTCTTGTGTTTAGTTATTTTGTAAGTGATTCAAAAGCAAAGCATGCATGTCAAAATGAATGTAATTGCCCTTTAAGTATAGGCTGCATGGCAAAATGACAACTTTTCGTGTGATCAAACCTGTGGACAATAAAATAATTTTATATTTATAAATTCATAAAAGAGGATAAAAATGACGTTTGAAAAACGTTTGTGCCTTCATCAATCACAGAAATTAAATTTTAAAAAGTAGGGTTTCGTTGTCAGCTTGGGCATGTTTGCTAACGAAATGCTACGTTTCGAAATGATCCTCTTTTTTTGACTACTCAAAAATGTTGAGTGCACGTGTATGGGTGTGTATATGTTAATTGTAACGGCTATGATGCTTTGTATAGTTACACGATTACTGATGTTCTCTGTTTAAAATATGTTTGATGTACGTATTGTATTGCTGACATCAAACTTGATGGGCGAATACATTTTTAAATGCAATTCAAAGAAATTTCAAATACATTTCTAACGATAAAACTTAACATTTTGTTTAGGCCCACAATAACCGAAAATAAAATTTTCGAAATAATAGAGGTCGAACTGCTTGAAACATTTTTACTTTAGTTCAGTGCCCCTTGCAACATCAAAGTTAGGGGCCTGGTACTAAGTATAACAGCAGCGCCTCCCCCCCCCCCTACCCCTCGCCCTCGACTGATATCGTAAAAAGGCTACACTATGCCGTAATATTCGTCGGCCACAATTGTGTTTAACCGGTTGGTTCATTCATTAATCCGGGCTGCTTACGTATGGAGGGTCCCAAGCCTAATAGGCTGACCAGCTTGCAATTCAGTGCTCCAGCTCCGTGCTCGTTGCCGTTGGATTGGCGTTGTTTGCTGGGAGCATTAAAAATATTCACAGATACGTACGTCCAAATCGAGTAGCCTACATTACTCATTAATCATCAAAACTCACAACTGCGAGAAAACAACAATTTTAGGCCGTGCGGGCACGGGTCCAACTGCTTTACTTAGACAATAATTTTAAAATATCGATTTACAATGCTCCACGTCGATGTTTTTATTCTCACGACTTTAAGCCATCTCCATATACGTTCCAATTCAATCGGTCGCTAATGCACTCTTGTCCATTCAGCTTTGGTCAACATTTACAGTGCTTCTGTTTTGTCGTGTTTCCCATTAAATCATAGTAAGATTGAAAGGTCTTAAGTTCCCGGGCAGCAAGCAAGTTTCTCAGAGTGACTCGTGCATCTCCGACTATACTAGCGGGAGAACGGAAATCTTTCTTTTCCCCGATCCTGCATTTGAGCCTGAACAAGAAACCCCGCAAAGGGCCGACCGAAGCCCTTCAACCATAGTCAGGCCATTTCCTATAAAAGCTTAGTTCCGTAATACGCAATCTCCCTAAGTGATGCTTCCTGCTTAGAACTCCCGTCAGCTCTACCCCGCCTCCACCCCCCCGGACCCACCTCTCCACAACCAACCAATCCTATTTGCCAAGACCAGAATTGAAGTGCTCGGAACTAATGCTCGGGACTTGAGAGCCCCTAAATGCAAGGAATGAGATTGACTCAATGTCTGGCAATACAAACAAGTTGCCGAAGGTATAATGTAATAATAATTCCTCCTCCTCCTCCTCCTCGTCCTCCTATCTGCCTTTATACGGAATGTCATGTGGATCGCTCAAAGGATTGTGGGCTAAAGATAAAATGCTTGTATTAAGAGACAGGTTGCCCTGCGAGCCTAAAGGGATATTAATAGAGGAAATACGGAACCATCTCGTATGTTCTCGTCGATTTGAGATTTAGGTAGCCTCGGAGGCCATCCGTATGCTTATCCAGCCAGACGTTTATTTTTTCTAGTAATTTCCTCACTTCTCTTCAGGGTAGGAGAATACATAGGTCGTGCTACTCTTTCTCCGACAACGGAAACATTTGGACGAAACTTTTCAGCGTTTTACCGCCAGAGGGCGCTGTCGTCAAGTAACAGGAAGCGCAATGCATCATGGGGATCAAAACTATTTAGTGTCACTAAAACAAACTGATCACGATAAGAATACAAAATTAATCGCTTACAATGTATTATAATTATTCAGATTTGGATATTAAAATAATTTTAAGAAAGATTAGAGCTGGCTGATCAAGTTTTATTTTTTAAACCCAACATTCAGTTTTAAAACGGCTCGTCGTTGCGAGTGGAGCTAAGTATAACGCGTGGTTTTGTGTTCCAAGAACGTCCGAGAAGCGTGCTCAATGCTCATCGGCCGTTCAGGCTGTAGCTTCTACCGTGGTTTGCATTTATTGTAACGAATTATACACAGTTTGAACCGAACACAGAATAAGTTCTTCAACTTCGGATGTTGCCCACGCGCGAGTACTTCGTCTATTTCCGCAGGTATTGTCTCTATTACGATGGTTACCATGGCAACGATCCGCCATTTTTATTTCAAGTTTTGCCTCCTACGAGAACCCGACAAGTGCTGCCCTCTGGCGCCGTTGATGGAAGCAGAAACTGGAACTAATCACAAATTACTTCCAAAGGCACTGCACAAACTGTATCATTCAGTGACGAAATAGTTCTTGAGTTATACATATTTGACAATCAATTTTTTTAAACTTGCAAAAGCGGTATTAGTGAAAATAAAAATATTAATTAATTTCCAGGAAGGGCGGGGAGAGAGATAGACTAAAAGAAAAAAAAGCGAACCAGAGGAAGAGAGGGAAATGTGCGCATAGCATAAAATAGTGAAAAACATGCCTCTTTATCTTCTGCAATGTTAAATTGTTGAAAAATATTTTGATTCTGCGAAACTGGATTCCGCAAAACAGAAATTCCCGTTTGGGAAAGGGCAACCGTCACGTGTATAACTAACTATTCTTAAAACAGAACCTTGGCATTAACGTAGTGACGACCAAGCATTCTAAACAATATTTAAAGTACACATTTTTCCGTCTGTATTGCCAGTTTCGAGAACACTATTAAATCAATTGGTCTTCTTCTACCACTGCTTGTGTTTGTTAAATGTTTGCCTTTTAAAGCCCCATTACATGGAAATTAGGTATTACATTTCGTGTACGTAAAATTTTGTCAATTGTCAAGTGATGATTAAACTACCAATGCCCCTTCATGAGGCAAGGTAGCCTAATGGTTATCACGGCCATTTCATGTGTAAGAGGTCCTGGCTTCGATACTGACCTCAGCCAACCCTGGCATTTTCGGAAAGAAGGGCCCTGACTCGTGCTCATGTTGATTGTGGCATGTAAAAGATCCTAGGAATATTCGATTGGAATTACCAAGCAAAACTGTCCCACTTTCCTTCTGGTGCCATGGCTTCGGCTGGGAGTGCGTCAAACCTACAGCTGATGTCCCTCCTCGTTTATTGCGCATGGCCTTAATAGATCTTATTGACTGTTTTATTCTCATTGTTTTATTTTTTAATTGTATAAGTTTTGTTGCATTATGGTGTTTGCTCCAGCAATAAAACGATTTTTTTAATTTTCAAAATTTAAACTCGCTTTCTCTGTCTCTATTTCTGTCACTCCTCTTTTTTCTCTCCCTCTTTTTGTCATTCACTTTTTCTCTCACTCTTTCTCTCTCTTCGTCTCTTTTTTCTTTCTCCCGTATTTCTTTCTCTTCCTCTTTCCATGTTTTTCACTACATTATGCTGTGTACACATTTCCCTCTCCTTCTCTGGTTCTCTTTTTTTCACTCTCTTTTTCTCTTTTAGTCTATCTCTCTCTCTCCCCGCCCTTCCTGGAAATTAATTAACACTTTTGTTTTCACTAATACCGCTTTTGCAAATTAAAAAAAAATTGACTGTCAAATATGTATAACTTCGTCTCTGGATGATACATTTTGTGCAATGCCTTTGTGTAGTGACTTGCTTGAGTTCTACTGTAAGTAACAAAACTAACTTCACAACAGGCGTGAGCTAACTGGGAACCAGCTAAGGCATTAAACTGGTCGGTCGTTCATCTGGACACCTTTTTTTTTTTTAAACAAACATCCGTCATTGCATCTGGGGACTGCAGTGAAGACCAGTCTTACATCAGCTCCATTTCTCTTCTTTATTTACTTCTTCTACTCTCCGGTCTAAACTCCCGGCTGGTTCCAAACTAGCATCTTTCAGTAGGAAATGACTAGGAGTAGTTCGTCCACTATGGTGTCCACGGCCTATCTTGAGTTCACCCTACAACGAACACAGATAATCGATTGTATGTTTTTGGTAGCAGAGTGCCTTGTTGATATCCAAGATGGTTACAAAAACAATGGCAGCCGTCGATTAAAGCCGCTCCCTCCAGGAAGACGTAACCGCTCTTAAAATACCTGAAGGACTCAAGATACGCCGCGCACACGATAGTCAGTGGTCATTCTAATTCGGTCAGCTACGATGAGGTATAGTTTTAAAGTCCCAAACCTCATTAGCATATGGTATATGTAGACGAATGAGCTAGCTGCGAGGAAAATAACAAGTTGCAGCTGCAGAGGATTGTGTGGTGCCGATAGTTGTTAATGCATTGTTCTGGAGAACAAGTTAGTGTATGATAACGATGGAAAGTAAGTGGGATATGGCAACAATCTAGTGACTATCAGTTGATTAATTAAGACCATTAACCTAAGGAGCATATCAGGCCTAATAGGAGCAAAGTAGACGATGAGAGGAACAATTTAGCTGGAGAAAGCCAAGCGGAAAACCCAGAATCTTTTACATGCCACAATCGACATGAGCACGAAACACCACAGGGCCCTTCTCGTCCGAAAGGGCCAGGGGGCGGCTTAGGCCAGTAACTTTCGCATGAGTTCTGCAACAATGAACTACAGAGAACGCAACTTCTTTGTAGTTGAGGAGTGTGTCTACAAACTTTATTTACTGAAAACGCTAAATGTTGTGGGTGATTAAATTGTGTTTTAACTTTTATGCTCGTGTTTACGACAATTTTCTCGCTCACTAGTTTTTACTTGATCAATACTAAATCTCTTGGCTGCTTCTCGTCTTTACCGTAGTATATCGAGTTGTTTATGCGTATTAGTAACCATGGCAACGACACAGACGTAAATCTTCTGCTTGCTCGTGTCTCGTGACACGGTGTACGATGCTCGCAACATTTGAGCGTCGATTTATGACAACGAGAAAACAATTTTTATTGCAGTACAAGACGACAGACTGTGTTTTGTATGCCGGCATTCGATGGTTTGTCTTCGATGCGACAGCCACGAAATGGACGCCATGTTGGATTTTGAATTCTCGCTGCGAGAAGCTATTTATTCTACCGACGTTTGACACAGTTGCTTAGTGTGTGCTATTGGCTCCAGCTTTGCTTCTACTATACAGTGAAGTGTCATTAGAATAAAAAATATTATTTGGTGAATCCTGATTTTCCCCCTCCGGAATCCATAAGTAAAAAATCCCTACTTTTATCCTTGGGAATCCAGAAAGTCGAGATGCCCGTTATTAAATTCTGGATTCCCGAGGTAAAATTCGGGGTTCCCATGATTACAAGCTGGGATTTCCGAGTTTAAAGTTATATTTCCCAAGATTATATTACGTGGTGTTGATTTTACTCAAACTTAACAGGTCTTTTGTTGGCAAATTTTTCAACAGTGTTCTTCAGGTTGGGTGAGATTGGCAAACGGTTTCATTTCTACTTCGAATCAAACACAGTCTGTATGCTCCTTTACTACTGCTTATATGTCTTGGCCAAAAGGCCTAGAAATTACTTGGTAATGCTTTTCGCGAATTAGCTTGGCAATGTGTAACGAATTATGCATTCCTCTCATCAAACAACAATGAAAAATTTAGCAGCACCAGCACGCATATAGGCTTAAGTTTTGGTCCCGATATGCTAAGCAGTTTGAAAGCCCGTCATCGTACATACAGACTGACGAGAGTTTTAAAGTCGAGTAATATGCATATGCCTGCCAAACTCACAATCAAACGGCTTTGTGAGCAAAATTAATTAATGACGGACAACCAAGGAAATGTCATACCTGAAAACCCGCTACATACATCTTAAACTAGCATCTAACCGCGTTAAAAGTTTTGTTTCCCAAGATGAAGTCAGGATTTCCGAGATTAAAATTGGGATTCCAAGGTATAAACGTCAGGATTCCTGTCTTTAAAGGCAGTGACACAGCAGCAAAGACTAGTTTTATTACAGTTTCGTTACTTTCTTGTCTTTACTTCTTTACTCTCCCCACTGAACCAAGAAAGTACGTTCAGTGAGTTTCAAAACTAACATCATTTAGCAGTAAAATGGTCTTACGTAGTGCCCGTTTCAAAATGTGGTCGTTCTAATTAGGACAACAGTTTCTCAAGTTTCTTATGATTAAAGCTGGGTTTCCTGAGGGGGGAAAATTCAGGATTAACACAGACCCTAACATGTCATCATAGAAACGAAACTGTTGCCAATACTGTACGTGCAACGGAAACTGAGCGTAACTTTGGTAGTGACAAAAAAGATAGTTTGGTTGTGTATCAGTGGCGATAATTAAGGGAAAAAAATAGTTGTGCGTCAAGTGTTCGACGTCCACAGTTACGACAAACTAAACAAGACATTATTCTTGAAAAATGAAGGCGTCAACCCCATCCGGTGGCTGTGATCATGTTGTACCAAGAGCGGGACTGTTTCCCAGGTCCGTTTCTGGATGAAAATTGTCAATTTTCGGGGCAGTATATGTTTCAACTGTAATTAACCAACATTTCACAAGCACACCTAAACGGTAGTTTACTGGTTGTGAATTTCTACGGAATTGAAATTGAATTCATTTCAATTCGTCTTCAAAAATTAAGCACAGACTTTTGAAGTTCTTTATGTTCTTCACTTTCATCATGCGCTTTGGGGACTTTCGCAAAGTCAGGAGTTAAGCAAATCTCCAACGCCTGATCTGATTTCATTTCGGAATCGAAATCGTAAAAAAAATTAGGAATTTGTTATTGCAATGAGTCCTAAGAGTATGCACGAAATCTTTCCACTTTCCTTTCCTCTCTGAAAGTTGACCTATTTCAGAAACATGGTTAGGATTTTTGTAACTTGTCTGAAAGGAAAGCTTTCCAGAAAGCCAATCACAGCGCACAGTTGCAACACCGTGGCCATTGCACCTGTAACAGTCCCCAGCCACAAAGATGGCGGCACATTAAACAACAAAACTTTAATCCATTGGAGACAGATAGCCTTTGTAGAAATGTCTGGGCAGTAAATTGAAAATCAAAGTTTGACCCAAGTCTAAACTTAATCCACAGGGTGGTCCAAAAGTCCGTTGCACTCCACCAAAAGCCCTACAGAATTGGAATTAGGCACCTGACTCATAAGACTTTCTTTTCTCCCTAAGATGGGGGCCACCCACTGAACTTGCGTTGGGGCGTCCTGCCCCCTTCAACCCCCAGATATAAAATTTAACTTTTTTCCTGTGAGATATAGACGTTTGGTTCCAATTGGGGAAATATGTGCGTTGCCCAGACAACATGATAGCCGAAAACAGCATGCTAATTGGATAAACGGGATGCGTTTTATAACATCTTCAATGTAGCCCCCACGCCCACATGAGTGCTTCCCCTACAATTTCCTGCACCGTGCAGGGAAGCCTCATGTGGGCATGGGGGCTAAATTGAAGATGTTATAAAACGCATCCCGTTTATCTGATTAGCATGCCGTTTTCAGCTATCGCGTTGTATGGGCCACATGCATATTTCCCCAATTGGAACCAAACTTCTATTTCTCACAGGAAATAAGTTAAATTTTATATCTGGGGGTTGAGGGGGGGTCAGGACGCCCCAACACAAGTTCAGTGGGTGGCCCCTATCTCCGGGAGAAAACAAAGTCCTATGAGTCAGGTGCCTAATTCCAATTCTGTAGGGCTTTTGGTGGGGTGCAACGGACTTTTGGACCATCCTGTAGAAAAAGAGCTTCTTTAGATCTACACACCTACATATTTTCAAACTAATCCAGACCCGTAGATTGAGGTGGGGGGTGTGAGTGGCGGGAGGGGGAAGAGTCAATCGGGGCAACAATATGTTCAGTGTAAGTCAACAACAGAAACTGTATTCTATCAATGTTGTGAGGGAATAAAACAGCCTAACAGTAAAAAGCAATAACAAAACAAATTGTTAAGTTCTGGATCTAATGATCTGTCCTAGTTTCAAGGGTAGATGTAAGATGCAAATATTTTTCGGCTGTGTGCGTTGTTACAATTTTTTTTAATGAAAGAACTAATTCATTTCACAAAGGATAAGCCATTGCACAACAAATTCAGAACCAGTGCATGGTGGATACAGGCCAAAGGTGGAGAAACTTGAAGTCACAGAAGAAGCGACAAGAAGTGTTACTGCAAGTGGGAAAGTTTAATATTGCCACATTAAATCATGGTTTGTAGATACGTTGAACAGGCTATTTCCCCACATCCACTACGTTGGGATTCCCCCCCCCCCCACTATATTGTAAGCTACAAGTTGAAATAATCAAGGTTTGGATAGATTCAGCAGACTTTGGGACTGGAGTAACTGTCTATACATGAAGAGTCTGGGGAGATTTATTGATTTAGCCAAGGGTTGGAGAGGTTTACAAGAGTTTGAGACTGGAGAACTGCCTACATAAGCACGATAGGTTGTTGCAAAGTAAAACCCTGAAAGTGCATACATATACACATTAAAACTCGATGCTTCGGCTATTCTCAGAGCCATTATCAACAGTAGCCGGACAAAAATACACACAAGAAAGCCATGAGCCCAGTTGCAAGTAAAATGTCCATCAGCACAAGGCAGAACTTGCTAGGATGTGTTAAAAACGCGATGCGAAGATGGACATTTTACTTGCAACTTGACTCGTGGCTTTCTTGTGTCTTTTTGTCATTTATTTTTACTTACTACTATTGATAATGGTTCTGAGATGAGCCGAAACGTCGAGTTTTAATGTGTATATGTGTGCACTTTCAGGGTTTTACTTTCAACAATCTTTAATTGCTTTTTTAAAGTTTTATAAACACACTAGGGATAGAACTGCTAGTTCCACCTGCAGGGTTGGATAGGTTTAGGAGAGTTTGGGAATGGAGAAGCTGCCCGTGTAAATCGTCACTAGGGAGAGAAGTGTTAGTTCAACCAAGGCCAGGTTAAGTTTTTAGGAGAGTTTTGGGAATGGAAAAACTGTCTACATAAATACACTAGGGAGAGAATTGCTAAATCAAACAAGGTAGGATAGGTTTAGGAGAGTTTGGGAATGGCGGAACTGCCTGTATAAACACACTAGGGAGAGAAGTGCTAGTTCAGCCAAGAGATGGATAGGTTGAGGAGAGTTTGGAGAATGGGGAAACTGCCTGTGTAAACACACTAGGGATAGAAGTGCTAGTTCAGCCAAGAGATGGGTAGGTTGAGGAGAGTTTGGGAATAGAGAAACTGCCTGCATAAACACACTAGGGAGAGAAGTGCTAGTTCAGCCAAGAGATGGGTAGGTTGAGGAGAGTTTGGAGAATGGAGAAACTGCCTGTATAAACACACTAGGGAGAAAAGTGATAGTTCAGCCAAGAGATGGATACGTTGAGGAGAGTTTGGGAATGGAGAAACTACCTGTATAAACACAAGGGAGAGAAGTGCTAGTTCAGCCAAGAGATGGATAGGTTGAGGAGAGTTTGGAGAATGGAGAAACTGCCTGTGTAAACACACTAGGGACAGAAGTGCTAGTTCAGCCAAGAGATGGATACGTTGAGGAGAGTTTGGGAATGGAGAAACTACCTGTATAAACACAAGGGAGAGGAGTGCTAGTTCAGCCAAGAGATGGATAGGTTGAGGAGAGATTGGGAATGGAGAAACTGCCTGTATGAACACACTAGGGAGAGAAGTGCTAGTTCAGCCAAGAGATGGATTGGTTGATGAGAGTTTGGAGAATGGAGAAACTGCTCACATTAACATGCAAGACTGAGAATTGCTAGTTTCAAACAATCGCTCCTAGTGACCACCACTGGTTGCATTTGCAATTTTGGATCGCTCCATAATGGGTAAAAAAATACTTCGCAATACCGGACCTATCTTGGACTACCTAGGTACGTTGTTTAGTAAATATTTGCTAATGCCAATTATAGGCCTAATGATATAAATAGAGGCCTAATGACACAAATGCATGCTTTCACATCCAGTAAAGTTGCAACATACCATTGCTGTACTTCTTAGCATGTAGGGAAACGTCATACAGATATAAATTTAACCCTTTGGCAACAGGAAATTATGTATACGTTTTCGTTACTGTTTGATGTGTTTATGGGATATTTCATCACATGCTTACATTGGCATCGTTTCTATTATGCAGTGAATTGATCTCAAAAAGTAAATACAGAGCCAGAGTCATTCGTCAGAGACCGCATTCTGTAGTAGGACACAGAGTAAACAAAATAACTCCTATCTCAAAGGAGGGGAATTTGGTGTTTCAAGTTAAACTTCGTTTACGCTGATTTCGCTGCTGATTGAATCTGAATTAGTCTGCAGTTTTGTCAGCCAGGAACAGTCATGAAGACACGTAGTGAAGGATTTTAATTTTCCAGAGATCACACACTGGAATTCACCTTTGCACAAGTGTTATGGACATGTGCTGCGTTGCTTAGTCTGGACCTAGATAGCGGTTGAGTGTGCAAGATGACCTGGGTACCTGTAGCAACTGCATTTCACCTTGGGAGGTACAGTTTCCTGGCTATGTCTCAGGTTGGCAACGTAGTCTTAGACAAAGGCAACCGATCGTAACTGTGATATCTTGTCATACAGTAAGTCGAAGCAATGTAATGTACGTACATCGGTGCTGCTCATTTATGGTATTGTTAAGTACTATGGTAAACGTCCTCCCTTAAAATTATGTTGTCTCTGTCATACTCCCTAATGCCTTCAGTCAGTAAGTAAGTTTAACACCATTTTGGTATTAATAAGAATTACTCTGCTTTTATTGGTGTGCCAAGAGGTCAGTAACTAGCATTACGATCTAAGACCCGTGTTGAGTAAGCAGGAGAGTAACCTAGTTTAACCAACAAACAATTGTGAACTAGCCTTTTCCTAAACTCAATGAGCACTTTCCTAAATGAGAACTTTCCTAAGTGTGAATTTTCCTAAATGAGCTCAACCCTAATGTGCTCTTTCCGAAACTCATTGAGCGCTTTCCGAAACCCACCAGAGAGCTCAGCATGGCCACCAAAGCACAGCAAAGTAGCTCCTAACTGAATGGGAAGTTTTGTGATCCGCATTGTGACATTACTGGTGATGCATCAGCCTCAACGACTCCAAGAGAAGGTTTTTTCCCTGACGAATCCACTAACTGAAGATGGCGGACCTACAATTGTTCTTGGCTAGGATTAGTTATGTGAACATAGTTAACCAATAGTGGACATTGTCGTCACACAGAGCATACCCATTACGCTAAATGAAGGTATGGAGTCACTAAACTATAACTAATGAATGTACCTGTAACTAATGAATAACTACTGATGTAACTTAAAATTGCTCAGCCCTTGACATCCCAGCTGTGATGGTGAGCTTATGATGATGAACATATCGTGGTGAACAGATAATGGCGCGTATTATGTTCTTAAAGCACTTCTTTTATGACATTAGACGGTGTTTTGATCATCGATGCCTCTACCAACTCATTTCCAAACTACTGACGTGTGATGTTATACTTTGAGTTTGAAGCAGTGGTTACGTTTCGGGATGTGCGACACTCGAAAAATTCGTGCCGAGCCGAATGCGCGACACGCACTCAAGCCGAATACACAACATAAGCTGGAACTCGGCTCGTCGCTTGCATCCGTACTCGGAAAAACTTTAATACGGTGAAAATGCAATACCTCCGCGAATTTTCGACCGATATTGACATTCCAATATACCAAATCCATCGTCTCGACGAGAGCTTTCCGGTGGAGCAAATTAAAAGCCACTAGCTCAAACCATTTTAAAGTTGTATCCTGAAAACTGGCAAACTAGTTGTAGACGTTGACCCGCACAGTCCGTGAAGCAACAACTTAGTTGTTATTACAGTAACAAATAATAATAAAAAAGTCACTTGCAAAATAAGTTTGTTCACCAAATACTCGAACTCAACTCGATACTCGATTCTTCTGTTCCAAACGCGACTCGGCTCGACTTGAATTAAAATCATTCTACTCGCACACCCCTAGTTATTTTGAAGCATTTGGTTTTGGTAATATCAGTTGCTGAGCTATTATGTGAGTTTAGGCGAGAGTTCAATGACAGCAGAACGAATTACTGGGAAGCAAGCCACGAACACGGGATGACTTCATTCACTGGCAATGTGAGTTGTGTGAGAATCTGGCAGTGTCCTAACGAAAGTTTAATATCTGTGTTGTTATTTTCCTTGTAGTTTTATTGTACTTCAGCTTTGTGTTGATGGAAAAGGCTACGAGGACTCGAGTAGCCTATATAATATAAAGGCCCACATTTTATCTCGTTTCCTTGCTGGCGACTAGTCATTCAGGTGTTCGTTGATGTCAGTCAATACATTAACATCTGATTCAGTTATTTCTACTATCTTTTTCATTCTGCAGATTATCATTGAAGAATCGTGAATATTGCCCAGTAAAATGCTTCATCTATGTAACCTAAACACGGAAAAATTCTTCCATTACAACAACAAGAAAATAGACCCTAATTTAACACGATTCAGCACCAGAGGCATCCTACGCCAGTATGGAGTAAGGGTGGCATGATCATTGATGACTCCATAATATCACGATAAAAACTTTTGTCAATTCTCTTATTTTATTTATTTTATTGACGCATCGAATTATCGACATATTATTATTTCGTTAAGTTGATTGCAAAATTCATATTTATGTGAAATATTTCACTCGGCTGGGTTTCTA
>JAHWFP010201763.1:0-11795 GCA_023313725.1 Lithobius niger | reverse complement strand
TCGTTACCAGTATTACTATGCGTAGCACGAAAAATAAGACATCTGAAAGTAAGACATGCGAAAATAAGACACAATGCGAAAATATCATTACTTGTGAATATGGCTTTCATCACTACATGGCATTTCCTTGCGGAACGCCCATTGCTGCTATGATATTAAGGGTGCATTAGCGAAATTTCCGAACTGTGTGACAATCTGTGTGAAATGGTGTATTTCATGAATGGGTAAGTCGACCGTAAACAGTCTATCGAAAGGTTTGTTACTACAAGATTACACGGTAAACACCACTTTACACTGTCACATGGTAAAACTATTAAATGTGTAGTTTCACACTCACAAAATCAAAGACACGAGATTTTTTTTCTTCAATACCACTTCGAAGTAAATTATGATCTTGAAAATTGCGAAATTAACTTCTTGGCATGTTTCACAATTTTCAAGATCATAATTTACTTGGAAGTTAATTTCACAGGTTTTTAAGATCGTAATATTACTATAGAGGCATTGAAAAGAGAGCAACATTTCTACACACGAACGTCGTAGTTTGATGCCACCTACGGCGCTGTTGTGAAAGAACAACACCTGCAAATTACTTTCTGGTATATATAAATAATTGTTGAAGATCATAAATTACTGGGCCGAGCGCGAGGTGCTAGATAAGGCCTTATTGTTGTCTTCCCATTTCTATCTTACACAGTAATTCCTCAATATAACTTAATCGATCACCGAAACAAGCGAACGGAAAGAACGGTCCCACGCTGATGTTTCCGAGCCCATTTGGATAGCTCTGCCACCACAACATTCCATTTCGTGTAGAATTGATAACAGGAGTGACCGCATTGTTTCAAAAAGTTTGAAATGGGCAGTACTTTATTTGTACAATTTATAATTTATTTTCCGCATTCTTCAGGCTAAAAGAACGTCATTACACGTTGTATTATGCCAAATTGCTTTGTGTTGTTCGTGTAGTGATCGGGGCCACAAGCCTTATAGATCGAGCTCCCTTATCGCTGCAACTAAAAATCGGTTTAGTTATCCAACGAAAAAACGGAATGTCTCCGAACATTTCTGAGGTACGTAATAATTTCATTTTGAACACATGCCTTTCATGTACCAGGTCTTTCTTGTCATGATATTTAAACGAAATCAGGACAAAACTGCAAAGATTATCGTGTCCTAAACAAACACACACAAAAATCCCCGTTTAGTCAAACATTCATTCTCGCTCGTAAGAACAGTTCAAAAAGTTCGCACACCACTTTACACATCATTATAATAGAATTTTTTTAATGTCACTATTGGTCCTATAGTGACATTTTTTTT
The DNA here is from genome assembly GCA_023313725.1 of Lithobius niger. Classification (NCBI taxonomy): domain Eukaryota; kingdom Metazoa; phylum Arthropoda; class Chilopoda; order Lithobiomorpha; family Lithobiidae; genus Lithobius; species Lithobius niger. The sequence goes on along the minus strand of JAHWFP010201763.1, from coordinate 10,472 downwards.
TATTAGTATTGGTACCATTTATTGCAAATAGAGTCAGTACCACTGTCTACGCTGAACTAACGCAGTCAAAATAATTCATGGCAAATTTTTTAGAAGCAGGTACTCCTATAAAATATTAGCTATCAAAACTTCGTAACTCCTCACTCCAATTTAGCGTAATGGTAAAAAACTTGGTCAGATAATTCCTCAGTGTGGTGCGCTAGTGTTTGTGGTGTATTTTAATTGTAACCTCTGGCTAACCAACGAAACCAGCTATTAAAGTTAGCTCGCCACTGTCGGTATTATACTCACCATTTCGTAAGGTGATGAGTTTGTGTATCAATATTGTCATCAACTGCTACGTGCATGCTTTTTACGCATCACCTCATGTGACAGAGCGTATAACGATTGTAATGTTTGATAAACGATGTCTTATTCACAATGTTTGATGTATGCATGTCGCTTGCACGGAACCATAGGCGAGGGTCAGTGGACGGGGAAAGCAGTCATTTGACAGGCAATCCAAACGCTGTAATCAATGCGAAAGGGCGAGCATGTTCGTTCTTTTCATGGCAGCAGTGAATAGGCGGAGCATGTTCATTCTTTGCCCGGCAGCAGTGGAAAAATGCGACCAGCCAGCAATGGGATAGGTAATGTCGATTATTAGTAACAATCAGTAACAAACGAAATGTTACGACATGCATTGTTGACAGGAAATTTGGAGCAATCAAATTCTAAGCCCCAACTGAAACAAACGCTCATGCGACAACAAGCGGGACAGCATGACAACATGGCTTCCTAGTGGACCAACCAGCTAGTTTTGAATAACACGTATTTAGCAATTTACCAGCTGAAGTCAAATTATTTTCTCTGAATAGCGAATACTGAGCTTATTAATTTTGATCTATAAAAATTAATATCCCGTAAATTACTTACCCAAATTTTTACCGAGGTTAGAACTTAAAACTCCAAATAAAGCATAGAATAGCCACACAAGCATAGAATTTAAAGCATTTTAAAGCAGAGAATGTATGCGCCGAATTTAAATTGAAACGGACTGCAGGTTCTTTCATGAATCATCGTGCAGACACGGCTGACACCAGCCAAGCAGGCACTAGCAAATGACGCGTCACTAAAAAGTTAAAAGAATATTTGGTGTTATTTCCGGCTTAAATGTATTTTTCTAACTTTCCAATTCAGCAAACGTCTTATTAGCCCTCGAACATTGGTTAGATCGTGGTACGTACAATTCCGAACACAAGTACCGTTCCTCAGATATGAACATTTCAGAGTTGCTGCTATATAAATGCCAGACATAACGTCTTAGCAAGATGTTTGTTCACAAACGATAACAATTTGACCAAAACCCGATAATTACCCGACAAAATACGTGCCATCATACCAAAACCCAGCTGGGAGCATTCACAAATAATTACGCAATGCCTGGATTGGGAGGGGAGGGGGGAGTGAAAACAAATGTGTTGCCATTTGTTGTGATGGGGGAGGGGGGGGACTATGACTAAGTGTTACGTAACAGAATTATTGTAGCAAAACTACAGTGACTGCAGTTGACAATGCGAATTGTTGGATTAAATCAGTTTGGGAAGACGAATCGTGAATTGCATTTTTAAAACAAGTCTCTGCATGACAGGTTGCTAGCGTGTATTATTTTCAAATTTAGGCCTATCCAAAAAATCACACAATGCGATGGGGAGGGGAGGAAATGTATACATACTTTCAAGGGGTTACACAAGTGTTGTGGTGTTACAGAGGGGAACGAAGGGGGGGGGGGGGAGGCAGTCTACATTTCGATAAAAGTGTTACATGATTTGTAAATGCATGAATAAAAGGACCCTTTACGTTTTCATCAAAGTAAATGGTGAATGCATGAATAAAAGGACCCTTTACGTTTTCTTCAAAGAAAGTGTTAATGTCGGAGCTCCAATGGCTGCCACCAAGTTTATCGTCCCAACCCTGATGACTAAACCTTAAGTAGCACCTTGGTGGTTGCCAGTTTTAGTCATCTCGGTTCGGACCACAAACTTGATGACAGTTAACATATTCGGTTAAGATTAGTCAACTCCCAACCATGTTCCGAAAACTTAAGCGATCAAACCATCAATATTAATTTCGATTCCGCTAATCCGACTGCTAATTCTTCATTCCGCTCGGTGGGTTATCGTTACCGTTAAGGTTCATTCCACCACTCGATACACACAAACAGGAACACGTACACACACACACACACGGCGAGAGATGTTAATTTGATTAAATTTACGGGCGATCATAACGTTTCCTGATTTAGGCAGTAACAACACCCGCGGCTGGCATCGCGTACCGCTCATATTAAACGGGATGCGCTCCTAATTATCCATCATTCAATTAAGTTGCTGCAAATTGTTGTTTGAGCCGATATTACTAGAATATAATGTGCCGTAATTTACCTTGCACACTAATCGACGCGATTAAAAGCTACTTCCAATGAGTGAGGAACGGTAATTGAGCCTCCACCTCCTAACCCCTCCCCCCTCTCCTACCTCCCAGCCCTCCTCCTCCCCAACGTATCCACCACTTCCACCTCTTCCTTCCCTCCTCCAAAGTCTGAGCCGCTGACGATACAAAGTTACCTTCCTTCTCGTGTTCTGAGGGAAACTGCTTGTAAGTAATAAGACATATGAATTACTTATAAGAAAAAATCTACTCAACGCTAAAGTGCAAGTGGTTGAGATCTGCTCTTAAAGATGAATATAGCAGAACAGATGTGTCTGAGACATGTAAGACGCAATAGAAAGGATTGAGCCTCTTTTTAAATTTTGTTTTAAAAAATAAATAATAAAACATTTATCGTGCAAATACAGCACGACCGGTCAGGTGATGGTCTGTTGACCACTTACTACCAGCCGAGTTAAAAGCTACAAAACTCTGGTCGAAGCAGGAATGGACCCAGTTTAGCTCTCTCTAAAGGTCTCCCGAAGGAGCTGACCAAAGAGGCCTTAACAATGACTTCCGGCAGTGAGTTTCAAGCTGAAACCACCCGTATGCTGAAGAAGGTATGCCTAAATTTAATTTGTGAATTGGGGTCATAATTTTTTTTGACCCAACGAACCCTATAGTTCTTGTAATAGCACTCATTTCAAGTATCGATAGTTCAGATGGTGTGAACCCGTCTAGAATTTTGTAAGCGAGGGTAAGGTCCGCCTTCAAACGTCGAAGTTCCAAAGAGTCAAGGTTCAAACGTTTCAGCCGTTGGGTATACATTAGATCTCTCACACCGGGGATTGGCTTGGTGAATCTTCTCTGCACCGACTCGATTCTGTCAATGTCTTTTAGCAGCCCCGGTGACAACACCTGACTGGCACATTCCAGGGTTGGACGTGCATACACCTTGTACGCCCAGACAAGGATGTTGGTGTCTACCGAATTAACTGTAATGTTGTTACAGCGGGAAGGTGTTTTCAGGTCGTGCCTGAACCAAATACCCAGATCTTTAGTTGAATTAGTGAAGTTATTTGTAAAATTTATGTCTTAGTTTCTGGACACCACCCAAAACACCTCTCCATGAAAATAAAGTATGTTTCTGCGTCTTCCTTCTGTGCGTTGGTGTTAGAAAGAAATACAGCTTACGTGTATAAATGCCGCCCCCGCCGGGCTTTTCTTTTGTAGATATATACATCTTTTGCTAATAGCGTGGGCAACCAGTGATTTGGTGCCGGACTATAAGCAACTTATATGAAACCCAGCCTAAGTGCATAAACGTGACTTCGGCCGGGGTCAATTTTCCAAATTTTGAACCAGGTAAAATTTTCCAAATTTTACAGTTCAGGTTGACTACTTGTTTGCCAAAAAAAAAAAGATCTTTCGGAGCAAAACCAGAGTGTAAACAATGTACACCTCCTTCTTAAACTAATCAGTACCAGATCCGACCCTATTACACAAAGTCCACCAACAGTGACTTCGTGCTTATGTGCCTTTTAGGAAAGGACTTTATACTACAGCGCATTCGTTGAGCAATTTTGAAAACAATCGAAAACATCACCAGCCGATCCGACCCGATTGCGCCAATTCCGTAAAAAATGACGTCACGCCTAAATTCCTTTTAGGAAAGGACTTGATGCTACGGCGTACACATTGGGCATTTTTGTAAACAATCTTAAACAAGCGGCTACAGCGACTCAGCCTAGTCGCACCGGTCTTCTGTACAGTTCCTCTACTTCCAATGTTGAGGCGCACACCTCTATCATGCACTACAACGGCTATCTCTATTATACTTTAATCTAAAAGCAGTAACCATCACAATTACCGGTTAAAAATGTGTTAGCTTCTAGGCCTATTTTACATTTTAGGCGTAATTGTCAGCTTTTAGGCCTAATTTTAACCAGCAGTTTTAATTTCGTAAGTAGCAGCTAACGGAGATATGGATTGTATAGTAAGCCTATTCATTTTTGCAGCACGGTGCGCCTTCAGGCACACAGTTATAGAGTTACAACGTATTGCTCAACGTACCCTATATAGATCAGTGGTAGTAGGGAAGTGACGAGAGAGACGCTGTTGATGAAGCCAACAGTGACTCTTCGCAACTTGACGTTGCCATGGTAACACGATTTTAGGCCTAATTTTAAAAATGCAGTTTTAATTTCGTAAGTAGTAGATAGGCCTAATGGAGAATTTGGTTCGACGGTAAGCCTATTCATTCATGCAACAATGCGACGCGACTATTTAAAACGAAGCTGAAATCCATTTGTTTTTATTGAGGATTTTAATTTAGGATTTTAATTCGACGATCAAATATTATTATTTAATTTAGTTACAACGAAGAAGCCTATTAGCTATGAGAAAGTAACGATGTTTTAATTTGCCATGTTATTTAACTATCTTCTCACACTGAATCCAACGTTGTGAACAATGGTCGTCAATATCTGGTACCGTTGCGAAGTTAAAAAAAAAGCGACGGACGGACGGACAGACAAAGTCGTTGCAAGTCTTCTCAGACGGTACGGCTGTACAGAAGACTAAAAGCAGCCGATCAAACCCGATTGCGCTGCTTCCACAAAGAATGATGACACGTTTATGCCTTTTAGAAACAGAATTGATGCCACAGAATATGAGCTTTTTTGTAAACAGTATGAAAGATCAGCAGCCAGTCCGACCCGGTCATGCCATTTCCACCAAATTGACGTGACGCTTGTCTTTTAGGACCGGACTGCATGATTCAGTGTATGAATGAGCGTATACGTATACACCTTCATGCTTGAGCGATCAACTTCGTTAGCAAAGTTTTAAGTCAAATATTAGGCTGGCTGATATGCGCTGATGACTTATGATCGAGTGACTGACTTCTTAACCTTCTTTTAGCTTAACGGAGAGGCTCTATGTCATCACACAGACCCTCCCCCACTAAGCTAAAAGAAGGTAACAAGTCATTCGTTTACAAGACATCATCGCATTTATCAGCCAGCCTGATATTTAACTTAAAAATGCACGTCTGTATGGTGACGTTCTTCGCCATTTGCTGGTTATTTTTACACAAATAAGCTCAAAGAAAAGGAGAAAAAATGCAGGCTTCGCATCTTTGGTCAGTTGATGCAGCGACGGAGTTGCTGCTAAGTAAATTCTCACGTTGACCACAATCACGAGTGGAACCTGTGATGCCTTCCAGAGTCATTTGCTGAAATAGCAATTATGTCCTACACAGTATATAAACTGCGTGTTTACATAAGCACTTTCTCCAGTGACAAACTCCTTGGCTGGACCGGTAATTCTCTCCGGTTTATGTAGGTATATAGTGACTTTATTCCGATTGGCTACGTGAACTTTGGCTTATCTCCATTCATGATCGTTTTCATCGTGGCGACATGATACTTACCTCCAACTTATTCACAATCTCCTTGATGTGGACCCTGTTCTTTCCCTCATTCCAAATTTCAACTTCACTTGTGGCCACCCTCTCCGTATTTCCGGCAGTGTGTCTCGTACTAAACTAAGCTTTCACTTTTTCACGGAAAGGGTTGTTCAACCCTGGAACTCCCTCCCTCAATCTGTTGTTTGTGCTCCTTTACTCAACGCTTTCAAGTCACGCTATGACGGTCTTGTTGTTTAACTTCTTTGGGGTCTTGAGTGGGTGGGTGGGTGCTTCGTGCACCGTCAATCTCTATTTCTATTTCTATTTCAGTTTAAAACTAAAACTTCAAAACCTTGAAACTATACTCATGGACTTAAAGATTTTATAACAAATATTTTATAACAAAATTTTATAACAAAAGTGGGTCTTGGAACATATGGGTGCACCACGTCGATAAAGCCAAAGCTACCCGCACTCAACTCCCCCCCCCCTAAAAAAATTGGCTTAAAATACCGCTTAAATCCCAATTATGCCCCAACTAAAAATCCAAATCACTTTCCCTACCCCACAAATCTATCCCCCACCCCTCCGCAAATTCTTACTACCTTATAAGTTTATTCCCCCCTCCGTATTCAGCTCCTTTGACAAGCAGTTCGTCCGAGGTATAGAAACGAGCGTTCGAGGGTGGAGCGACGTAACACGAGCCTGTCATTGTAGTGTCGCAGGGCACGTGACGTCTCCAACAATGGTCCGCGCGTTTGTCCCTTTCATTTTCCGGGTCAGCCATTGTGGTGCAAAGTGTTTGGCCCCCAGCGTGGAACCGTTTGAATGCGCGAACGCGGGCGACATGTCTATTTACGTTTGCCGGGCCCCGCTGAGGAGTCAGCCCGCCCCGCCGTTTTGTATATGGGCAGACATTAACATTCATGGGCCAGGTGTTTGGGTAATGAACTCTAAATCGTCGCCCTAACTACTTTAATCGCCCGGGCCACCATGGTAAGATTTAACAACAGCAATTAGTGATGGAATAATAAAGGCAACGGCTGCTGCAAAAGCCCCCGAATTCGAAATAATTAAGGGATGGAAATGTTCCATTCTTGATGTGGGGGAGGAGGGGGGACTTGTAAAGGAGGCATTTTTACAGAAATTGCTTGTACGAGCTGTTAACCCGTCTAAAGGAAGCGTGTGCTTGGTGATTGGTGTGTCAAGTTCCCACCCCACTCCCTTTCCACATCTTTTCTTGGTGGGCGACATCCTCCTCTCGTTTCAATTTGGTAGATAGTCGAGTCATTGGTTTGTTCGCTCAAGTGGGTTACTGCGTGATAATTTCGGTGCTGCGTGGTTAGGTAAGTGTCTAAAGCAGACCATGACGCACGAAATCTCATCTCCCGATCTTCATGGTTAATACGTGCAAGAGTCCTGAAGTTGAGACAAGAGGAATTACATTTGTATTGCACTTTAAAACGATGTGTTTTAAAATAAACGTATTTTAGGCACATCTAGAAAACGTTTTTATATAGGTTTTTAACTGAAAAAAAAAAACACATACCTTTAGGCCTGAAAGTGTTTTACAAATAGCATGGCTAAGAAAAAATCGTCCGAAACGTGAGCGGTTTATAATTCCAAAAAATGCTTAAAACACGTGAAGCGACAAAAAAGTGTTTAAAATAAAATAGTATCTCAGTCTGTTTTTATTACAACGTCGGTTTTTGAAAATTGTGTTTAACGAAACCGCTTGCGTTTGACACGTTGTTGTAAAATAAACACTTAGTTTTGAGATAAAAAACACTATTGTCTGCGCGGCGCATCTTGAGTCCTGCAGTATTTTTTGAGTGCCTACGTTTTCCTGGAGGGGGTGGCTTTAATCGCTGGCCGCCACTGTTTTTGTTACCATGTTGGATATCAACAAGGCACTCTCATACCAAAAACGTACAATCGATTATCTGTGTTCGTTGTGTGGCGAACTCAAGATAGGCCGTGGACACTATACTGTGGTATTTTCAACTGTTCCGTCAGGCTAGCGTATAAGCATGTGTTTGTAAAGTAGGCTATTGCAATCGAATGTTAGTGTTTTATTTTAAACGTATCTCAAGTCCGCAGCAGTAAATCAACGCCATTGATTTGAAAGGCTTCTTCTCAGCTCATGCTATTGGGAAACGTTTTTTTAGTTTATCAGCTAAAAACATGTAAAAACGGGGAATGTCTAAAATGTGTTTAACAGTTTACATGTACACATGTACACATGTGTTCACGATAGAAACAGTGAATACATGTTTTTCAGGTTTACAATACTCTTGCGTACATGAAAGAATTTTAAAATAAAACGAATCCAATCCATAGAATTACAAAAAGAACCGTAAAAGAATCACAAATAGAACGATATTTCGGGGGTACCAGCACCCCCATCATCAAGTAAAAAAATAAGCAATCAAGCTACATAACATAACTCCACTAAAAACAACATCCCAAAGTTATAATAATAAAAAGATTTAACCACACCAAGGTGGTATAGGTCGAGCCGTGTTATTAGCGCACGTGTTACGAGCGCACCGTGTTTCTAACGCACAGGCAGAACAAACCTACACGGAATTTCACGATTGCTTGCGTCATACGCTTTAGGATTACAGAAATCTCCATGCATATATTATAATCTCGATGCCCCTTCAGCCGGTGTTACATACTTATCTGCTTACTGTAAACAAAAATACCTTGTTTAACAGATTGTCAGCAATGTTTTTATTTTTCATCAAAACAACTTTTAACAACCGCTTATTTAAAATAAAATAAAAAATCCTTAGAAAGTTAAAATACAACTTTGTCTCTAAAAGTTTAAGTATATCATGTTTACTATAATACATTGGTAAACATAATTCTACACTGCAAGCAACGAACAGGTTTCTGTTGATTGTTAACAGTACTTAACAATGACAGAGACGAAGTATAGTCAAAGACTTGACGAAATTGACGTCACGCGGTGGAGTTTTTGACATGGGTGCGGTCCTGTGCGCTCTCACATGTCTGGCCCATAACTAAGCTTATTCACTCATTACAGTTGCGTGCGCTCGAACATACGAAATTTGCTTGTGCGCTGCTAACACGTGCGCTAGTACCACGGAACCGGTAGAAACTATGGAAGGGTAACCCCGCTAACAGTAATCCCTGTCATATCAAAGAATTTACGAACGATCCAGTGTTATTCACAACACAAATTCGGGTCAAATTAAGCTCAGTCAAATGCAATGAAACACGTCAAAAGCTAAAAATTAAAAATATCAAAAACGAGGGAACCCTACTTTCGCTGGCAGAACAGCAAAACAAAAAGGGGGAAAATCACCCACGTCCTGTCAAAGCATAACGAAGTGGTATTATTTGGGGAATGTCTTCTTTATATCCCTAACTCGGTACCAGGAGTGAGTGATTAACGCCAATACTTCACAAGAGAAAGTGGTTTTTTTTTTTTTGGGGGGGGGGGGGGAATTGGGGGAGTGGCGGCAGTTTTTATTTAGATGTGTACTGGGAGAGACTCAACTTGCGCGTATTTCTAGGATGTATTCTTTAAAATTACGTGTGAACTCGAGTGTGTTCTTTTTATTTTCTGTTGTAAATCTTGATCGTACTTTTCGCTCATCACACTACATGAAGGAATAATTCAAAACCGATTTGAAAAAAACGATTGAAGAGAGAGTGATATTCTATTTATGGTACCAATTCTTGCAACCAGATGTCGTGGCAAAAAGTGTGGGTTATCAAGTTACCCCCCACACTTTTCCCGATAACCCACACTTTTGACACTTCCGGATCACACGACCGGGAACGCCCACACCAACAACCAAATACAGCGTGCAAAAAAAAAAAACGTAACGCAATACAAAAGTACAAAACGAAAGGAATGAAATCCTCCCTGCAAACTCTCACATGTCTGGCCTATAGCTAAGCTTATTCACTCAGCGTTAACTCCCCCACCCCTCCCTCCACAAACTAAAATGGAATGATCTTCATTCATACCAATACCCTATTACCATATTTTTTTAAACAATTCTCAAACTACAAACGCACAAAATGAATTACATACCTTTCCAGACTGTCCCAGCAATGTCACGTTATTCTTTCTGTGTCTACAAATCGAACTATTCACTCCAAACACGATAAACGCTTCGATAAACACGAGCGAGCTTCCAGCAAAAATCGACGCTTAAACTGTCTAACTCCCACCGTCCCCCCCCCCTCACGACACAAAACTTGAGCGAAAGAACTCGCCCATCTATCACACACTCCCCCTCCACAAACTAAAATGGTATAACCTTCATTCGTATCGAGATACTGATTGATCACAGTTTTCGTGAAGCAATTTTCACAAAACACAAACACATTTTAATTAAATACGAGTTAGCTGGACGTCCCAACCGTGATATAAATCAGTTATAGGCTATAATCGATTGGTTATCGATTTTTAACTCACGGCTGCGATGATTTGGCCAGCTCGACATGCAAATCTGTCTCGACAGATTTGCATGTCTCGCCCGCCACATCATCGCAACCATGCGTTAAAAATCGATAACCAATAGTTTCTAACCAATAACTATTACTAATTTGTACAGGTATTAGGTTTTAAACATATTATCTGAAAGGACATCCGGGTGGGGAGGGGGGGGGG
>JAHWFP010201762.1:22561-59756 GCA_023313725.1 Lithobius niger | reverse complement strand
AGACATGGTTTATTTTATAAAAATAATAGAATGTGTCAAGTTGAATGAGTTTAACATTACGAAAAATGATAAAGTCTTTCTACATTAAAATGTTACAGCTATCACAAAGTAGGTTTCCTCATAGTTAATTTTTGCTCGACAGACAGTTGGACGGAACAAATTACCCCTCCATTTTAAAGCCCCCATACTATATTGCACACAGCAAACCAATACTAGGTTAAAGGTAGGTTCCATCTCTACATTAAAAAAAGGGTTACGACTATCACAAAGTAGGTTTCCACATAGTCTATTTTAAGTCGACAGTCAGTTGGACACTACAAATTACCCCCTTAGTTTAAGACATGGTTTATTTTATAAAAATAATAGAATGTGTCAAGGTGAATGAGTTTAACATTACAAAAAATGATAAAGTCTTTCTACATTAAAACGTTACAGCTATCACAAAGTAGGGTTCCTCATAGTTTATTTTTGCTCGACAGACAGTTGGACGCAACAAATTACCCCACCGTTTTTAAGCCCCCATACTACATTGCACACAACAAACCAATACTAGGTTAAATGTAAGTCCCATCTCTACATTAAAAAAAAGCCTTACGACTATCACAAAGTAGGTTTCTACACAGTCTATTTTTGGTCGACAGTCAGTTGGACGCTACAAATTACCCCCTTAGTTTAAGACATGGTTTATTTAAAAAAATAATAGAATGTATCAAGTTGAATGAGTTTAACATTACGAAAAATGATAAAGTCTTTCTACATTAAAACGTTACAGCTATCACAAAGTAGGTTTCCTCATAGTTTATTTTTGCTCGACAGACAGTTGGACGCAATAAATTATCCCACCGTTTTAAAGCCCCCATACTACATTGCACACAACAAACCAATACTAGGTTAAAGGTAGGTTCCATCTCTACATTAAAAAAAGCATTACGACTATCACAAAGTAGGTTTCCACATAGTCTATTTTTGGTCGACAGTCAGTTGGACGCTGCAAATTACCCGCTTAGTTTAAGACATGGTTTATTTTATAAAAACAATAGAATGTGTCAAGTTGAATGAGTTTAGCATTACGAAAATGATAAAGTCTTTCTACATTAAAACGTTACAGCTATCACAAAGTAGGTTTCCTCATAGTTTATTTTTGCTCGATAATTAGTAGGACGCAACAAATTACCCAACCGTTTTAAAGCCCCTATACTACATTGCACACAACAAACCAATACTAGGTTAAAGGTAGGTTACATCTCTACATAAAAAAAAAACGTTACGACTGTCACAAAGTAGGTTTCCACATAGTCTATTTTTGGTCGACAGTCAGTTGGATGCTGCAAATTACCCCCTTACTTTAAGACATGGTTTATTTTTAAAAAACTATTGTGTTATGTCACAGTTTAGAGCTTAGGTTATCCGTTATACTGGCAGCTACCAACTCGGCACTATCTATCACCCAACAGTTACCCAGCAACGATAGTTAATCAGTCGAGACATACGTGAGTAAGGTTTTTATGGTAGTACCGTACCCGTGGTGATTTAATTTGTCCACTAGCTTATTATCCAAATGATATTTAACCCTGGAAAACATCTACATGGGTGCATTGTTGACGAGAGTGATGGTGTCGGCACTCGCAAAATTTACCTTTAATTAGAAGATAACTGTTAGCAAAGTCTAGGAACGAATCTTGGTTTTCTATTATAATCCTAATTTACGAGTTCACGTTGTTGAGGTTGGTGCTTACTATGGGGTTATACTCGTGATAAGAATAGCTTTCCACAGACGAATTGTGTTGCAAGGACTCGTTTATATTCGCATAATCTTCTGTTAAACTCGTCTCCTATCTCTTACCAGATATTTAATGAAAAGTCTGTTTTTAATTGCCGAGAAAATATTCATTAACTGCCTTTTTTAGCATTCCCTTCCTATAGTGCTTTGTTGCCGCTAGAAAGTTTGTTGTCTTCCCTGCCGGTCTCGTAGCCTTCCCTTCTGCGCATGTGCACAGGCCTCCTATAAATAGCACCTACCCTTATACGGGTTCCTCGTCCTTCCTAGCTGCACTTCGTCCTTCTCGGCCACAACTCGTCCTCATCGGCCGCACCTCGTCCTCTTTGGCCTCACCTCATCCTCATCAGTCTCAGCTCGTCCGGGCCCTTCAGCTGAACCTTCTCCTCATATCAACCCTGTCTGAGCCTTTCCTGTTCCTCGAGGGACGACTCATTCTCCGTACAAACCTTCACTGGAGCCCCCTCCGCCAAAGGTCTTGCTAGCGGCCCAGCCTCAATGGAAAGGCCGTCTGCTTCTTGTGACCGTTCACCACAGCTTCACTTGCAGCCCAACCATGTCGGCCGGACCGTCCGCCTTTTCTGATATCTGGTCCGCAGCCTCTCCTGCAACTTACGCCCATTATTTCGGCCTTTCCGCGTGCCCGTCCGAACCATTTGCCTGCCTTGTGCCGAGGTTGTCATTGACATACCAATGACCTGAACTACAAATGCTCCTTTCTCACTTTTTTTTAACAACAGGATGAGTGCTGACCTTAGCAGGAATGCCATCCATACCTACATGCCGTCCTCACCCTTTTCTTTTCCCAACCCTTCATCTGTTGGCTCTTCGGGAACCATAGAGGACAGCACTCGACAAGCGACCACTGAGTCACCTGTCCCATACAGAAGTTCAACCGTCCTAAACTTCAGACAAGCACCACCTAGCAACTTCGACCGTCTTCATTTTGCCATTGCACAGTTGGCCTATCCAGCAGGCACCACCGATTGTCGTCGGGCCACCGACCTTCTCATCCAGCCTGATGATCCTCTAGAATGCTGCCCCCTCTTACTATTCAGGGCCACGATCCGAGTGGCTTTTTGTCGACTCTGTTTGTCGACTTTGTTGGGCTCATTCCAGGATCGACTGCACACCTGCAATTCGTCACTTCATCACCTACTTTATAAAAAAAACAAAAAACAACTAAGACACTAGGCCCATCAGCCTCCACTTTGGCCAGTCCTCAGCCTCCGGCCTACGTGGTCCTCACCACCACCATCATTACCAAATTTCCTTCCCTGCTTCCATAACGACGCTTTTCAGCAGAACAGCCAAGTTTACCAGGATTCCAAACTAGTACCCTTCCCAGATTTACACCGTCCTCAACTCGCCAACCACAGCCATCTGCAACTCACAGTGACACCATTTGCAGCTTGCCATCCACAGCCATCCACAGTCCGTCGTCCGCACTCATCCGCAACTCAAAGCTGTCCACAGCTCCGCAACCGTATGCAGCTCTGCAGCTCACGACCTCCCTAACTGTCTTCACCAATCCATCTTCAGACCCACCCGGACTAAAGTTTTCTTATCAGATCGTACCTAGTGGGTTGTAATTGAACAAACACTGTCGACTGCACGAGCTGTTGTCAGTGGGGTGCCTCAGGGATCTGTCCTCGGTCCTCTTTTGTTCGTCATTTTCCTGAATGACCTTACTAATAACTAGGGCTGTACCGATACCGAGCTGCCCATTGACCTGACCTGATTGAGCTGACCATTGAACCTTGAACGCGAGCTTCATTTTGGTGGATTCCAATCGATGATTTTATTATCTATGCATGGTTCCTGCTGCACGAAGGGTGAAGACTACTACAGACGTCAATATATTAACTAAATTTGCAGGTAATTCGTGTAGATTAACTACTTTTTTTATGCTTTTTCGGACATTCGCTTTCATATTACGCTTGGTAACCGCAGCAGTTCAGTATAGCATAAGGCTCTTTTTTAGGCATGACGTGCACATGGTTGCTGGTTTAATACCACTGGAAGTATTGTTACACCATTTGTACAACTCTTTCATTGTTGGACCATTGTTGCAGTAGTGGATTTATATCATAAAGACACATAGCTGCAACAATGAAACCATTGTCTTACTACTAATAGGAAGCCTGCTTGGCATTTAGCTAGTGCTGATTACAGGGATGCTGCCGATGTGAAAAATGTGAAAATTTGCCAGTGGTTAAATAAAAGGTGAAAATGTAAAAAACACGAGTGTTGTATGAAAAATCAGGAAAACGCACTATCGAAGTAAAAAATAATCAAATTATACATCTTCTTTTTGGGCCTGGAATTACGTAGGCATGTCTGTTGGTAGAACACAAAAAAAAATTGATTGGTTTATTACCGGAATTGCTTTGAATTCACTTTCGCTCTCTTGAGTGAAATTACAGAGAAATTACAATGGTTACTAGAAAAGAAAAAATATATTAAAGAATTGTGAAACTGGTGTGTATTTGAAAACGAAGAAATAGTGATACAAAAATGGTATGTGAGAAAAATGAAAAGCAGGTATGTGAAAAAATGAAAAGCGGATATGTGAAAAAAATGAAAAACGGGTATGTGAGAAATGTGAAAAAAAAATGAAACGTTGGAATGTGAGAAAATGTGAAAAAAGTGGTACTCCCGGCAGCACCCTGTGATTAATAAAGGTGCTCGGTTCTGCTCGGCATCACTGATCGGCTCATTATTCTCGGTGTACCAGGAATTTTCTTGAGTGCTCGGCTCGGGAACGGCTCGGCAGGAAAAAATGTGCTTGGTACAGCCTTACTAATAACGATACGACACCGGACAAACCTAAACTCAAATTTTGCGATGGCTTAAAAATCGCAAGTGACGTAATTTCTGAAGACAACTCTGCTTTTCTTTCAACATAGATTAACTCTGTCGTTCAGTGGTCTGAATGCTGGCGACTTCCTCTTGGGGGTGCAAAATGTTGTGCCCTACACGTTGGTAAACAGAATCTGCAGCACACATAATTTTTAGGAACTAGTCAGCTAAATTCGGTTAAGGAAATGCGCGACCTTGGTATTCTATATTAACCACGATTTAAAGTCATCATTGCATTGTGGGATCATTATCAAATCTGCGTACCGCAGACTCGCCATCACCAAGCGATGTTTTATTTCCTCTAACCGACACCCTTGTTTGGGCATTTAAAGTTTTTGTCCGTCCGCTATTGGAATATGGAAGTCCGGTATGGTTACCCCATCTTCTACAGGACATTGATAGGCTGGAATCTCTACAGCGTTCATTGACTGGGTCGGTTTGTGGGCTACGCGAACTATCTCCAGGGAATCGTCTGGAGGTATTTGGCTTGGAATCACTTGAGCTTAGGCGCCTGAAGGCGGTCATAATCCAAACATATAAGATCCTTCATGGATTAGTTCCTTTGGATCTGCCTTTTTTGAGTTAAGTCCGGTAAACTTTACCTGGGGCCACTCTTTCAAATTGTGTAGCTCTAGGTGTAACCTGGATTGTCGTAAGTACTTTTTTGCCAACAAGGTGGTTGCACCATGGAACGCCCTCCCAGAGGCTGTTGTCTCCGCAACTTCGGTGGGTGTTTTTAGGGGTCTGCTGAACCGTGTTAACTTGTCCATCTTTCTTAAGCACCCGTATTTGTGATGCTGCCGTCTTTTGTTTCCACAGGACCGGTGTTAGTGGTTTCTTCCGAGACCCTTCCGTCTTCCTTGCCCCTATTCTGGGGTGGAACAATTTTATTATTATTATTATTATTTTGACCTCAGGAACGCACTAGGACGAAACAAAAAAATACTATACAAATCAAAACACAAAATAAAGGGACGGAATGAGAGCCTGGAATGACCAGTCTCTCCTGGCGTTTTCGTTTGTGAATCTGAATCAGTAGCAGACATATAACCATTTCTGCTTGACTTCGGCAGTTAAGCACCTCTGCTTGCTTCTAAGGGAGGCATAAACTGTAGCATCAACAACACGACAGAAGGGTTGATAATAGCCACACAACCACTACACAAGGACTACGGGCTGCAGAGGACTACACTGGTTTCTCTACAAAGTGCCTTTAAGGCATGCCGGGACCACCTTTCAACTGCACTACTCACTGGCCTGGGACCACTCAGGCACTTTCATTTATCAGCGCTACAGGGACATAATCAACAACAAATGGCTTAGCAACTACGAACCCATTCCGGGCTGAGTCACCTTCTTTTTCGTCATCATAATGCTCAGCTATCACATGCTCTAACCTATCAAGGACGAGATACCTCACCACTGCCAATCCACTCACACTCGGGCTGCTTGTCGATCATCTTCAGCCTTGGCCCATTGTTACAGCCCCTCCACGCACTAGTTCGTGCCATCTGCCTTGTCATGTACTGAGTGAGACACGAACATACCCAGGATCGAACTTCGACGGTCCATTCTCACTTGTTTCTTCATGATATAACCAGGGAAGCAGTTTTTGTGATCAAGGCGCGCCAGGAGGGTACTGGCTCAAGTAGCTATACCATCCGTCATCATCTGGATGCTCTTTTCACTTCACATCCTCGATTTTGTGTATTTTCATCTGTTGGCTCTTTGAGGACAAGAGGACAGCGCTCAATGACTGTTTTCCACTTCTCTGCTACAACTGACTCGCCATTGCCTTTGGACCAGTTATTCCAGGTCACTTCCGCATTCTCGGGTTTACCATTACAAAGCCTTTCCACGTAGCAGACAGCATCGATTGTCACTCGGCCAACCGGGCTTCTTGTTCGGACTGCTGGTCCCCTAGGACACGGGTTCCACAAACTGCTCAGGGCTAATTTCCGAGTGGCCTTTGGCCCTTGGTCCACAAACAACTCTGGGCTCGGTAGGAATTAGGATGAGGCAAGGTCCCAGACCGTCACTATTTATAGGAGGTCTACGCACATGCACAGAAGGGAAGGCTGCAAGTCTGGCAAGGAATCCAACAAACTTTCTCTAGGGGGCAACGAAACACAATAGGAAGGGAATGCTAGAAACAGACAGGTAATGTATATTTCGTAGGCAATAAATAACAATTTTGACAAGGTGGCCCTGGTAAACTGACGTTTTTTGCCGTTAGCTGTTTGCCGTTATATTATTAATATTGGTAAATCCTTTTCTAGGTATTGTTTTTCCAGTCAAATACTAACATGCTATTTTTTTCCGGTCAAATATTAACATACAATTTTTTCTTTCTTTTTTATATTAAAATTTTATTTTTTCGATCTCAAATGAGTCTTACAGTGAGCGTTTTCCATTCAATTTCAATATTTCATCGTCTGAGAAGTTAACCAGATACGAATATTTTGAATTTTATATGTAGTTATGGGAAGATATATTACATTTTCAGAAGCTATTAACGTCTTATAACCTGGCGGTACACTGGGATAGAAAGCGCATATGCATGGTTGAGTGTCAGCATGATGTAAGACGAGCTAATTATATTTGTGTAAATGAATACTGTATTATACCCACGATATCGACAGATTTCCTTGTTGA
The DNA here is from genome assembly GCA_023313725.1 of Lithobius niger. Taxonomy (NCBI): domain Eukaryota; kingdom Metazoa; phylum Arthropoda; class Chilopoda; order Lithobiomorpha; family Lithobiidae; genus Lithobius; species Lithobius niger. The sequence continues at coordinate 52,462 of JAHWFP010201762.1, read as the reverse complement.
GATTTAGTATAATTACCTTAAGGAAATCACAACATAAAACTTAAACTTTTATATCCCGCAAACGAAACTCCATAATTCGGATTATTGATAAGGAAATACGTTTTTAAAGTGTTGCGATTCGGTTTTATCACAATCACCTTTTTTCGTGTCCATTTTCTTGTATGGCAGCTGGAGTAAAATAATCAAAATCAGAAATTTCGTAAGCACCAAGAATGACTTCCACTTTAATCCTACTGTTCCCACCATTCGTCGTGTACGAAATTTCGTTATTATCCCAATGAACATTGAACACTCTGCATATCACCTTAGGAACGGGTTCATTTCCACGCCACTGCTTAGTGATGTGGTACTCAACAGTTTTCAACCTTCACAATTTTACCCGTCACGTTCTCTGGAATTAACCCATCTACGAGTTGGATACAATTTTCAGAAGGCTAATTCCCAAACCCCTTACCTTGACAACACACGGAAACCTAAACTTAATCGCCCCAAACATTCTCGTCTTAATCGACACCCGGACACCTGCTTTTCCATGGTCACAAGGATGATTGGACTCCACCCTTTCCCTCCACTCGCGATGATCTGGCCCCACCCTACTAGACAGGAACGAGTGCCCTTCGGACCAAGGGCCCTGGATGTGGGCAAAGCCGTCCCCTTACTGTAGCTCGACCCCCATTGTAGGAACCGTCGAGCCTTTCCCTGACCCCAACCTGGCCATTGACGGTCATTTTTGCTTCTTTCTTCCCGTGTGGCAGACACTCACTGACGACTCAACAGTGTTGTCAATTGTCACCAATGGTTTTCGCCCATCATTTATTCGATCTCCCCTCTGCGGTCACCTCCTTGGGACGAGGCGACCGCCACATCGCCACTTCTGTCTGCAGAAATATCAAGTCACCTAGCAAAGGCTGCTATACAGGCTGTTCCGAATCTGGACCGTCCAGGTTTTTACAGTCGTGTTTTTTTGTGCCCCAAGAAAACTTTTGGCTTATTTTCAACCTTCAACTACTAAACCAGTTTATTCAAACCCCCCACTTTCAAATGGAAACCATGGAAACAATTCGTCAGTCCCTGTTACCTCTCGATTGGACCATATCCATAGATCTTGCGGACACCCACTTACACATTCGACTTCATGTGTCTGTTCGTCACTTCTTTCGATTTATCCATGACGACACGGTTTTAGAGTTCCTATGCCTTCGCTGCTCCCACTCAACACAGCTCCCCGTATTTTTACACTGGTTCTTCACCCGGTCCTCGCGTACCTCCAGCTGCGCCAACACCAGCCAATGAGACTTCACTCTTCAGCTGCTGCACCGCCACAGCTTTGGCATCGATCTTCCCAAATCATGGCTCGAGCCATCCCAGACCTTTGTCTTCCTTGGTATTTACTTTGATCTCCTACAGGCACGTATCATGCCGTCCCCGGATAGGATGGCCACTCTACTCACAAGAATTTGGGTATTTTAGCACCTCCCCTGCACACTTTGAACGATCTCAATTCTGTCATCAGAACCCTTGACTCCCTAACCACAAAATTGATCCCCTATGGTCATTGGATGGTGAGACCTCTACACCATTTTTGGATCGACGAGTGGCCTAATAACTGTCTCCGTTCTCTGTACCACTGCCCCAGTCGCCACCTTCAGGCACTCTTTCCTCTCGACACTCTCCTTTAGTGGATGGACGTCATTAACGTTACAAAGATGGTCCCTTTACACGAGCCTCTTCCAGATCTTCTCTTTTTCATGGATGCCTCCGTGCAAGATTAGGGAGCCTCTGTTGGCAGCCAGGTTGCCTGCAGCACTTGGTACATGACGGGTTACGATCACATCAATGTTGTCGAGCTCTGGGCATTCTTCTTTGGTCTTCAACATTTCCAACGCCTCGTACAGGGAAAGGTTGTTCAAGTCCACATCGACAATATGACCATGGTTGCCTATCTCCAGAAAGAGGGAGGGGATCGACAATACGACCGTGGTTGTCCATCTCCCATTATCTGCACCAGCACTCATTGGAAATATTCAACCTATGCATCACGCTACAGACCATGCTGCTCCCACTTCACATTCCCAGCAGCCACAACATTATTGTGGACTCCCTGTTCCCGTTGTCCCCGCGATCAGGAGAATGGAGCCTAAAAACGTTCATCTGTGAATCTCTTTTTTGGATGTGGGGACAACTGTTAATAGACCTCTTCGCCATGAGGCTCAATGTCAAACTTCCCCAATTCGTCAGTCTGGTTCTGGATGACCAAGCATGGGCCATGGACTCCCTCACCCTGTCTTGGGATCACCTCTTAGTTTACCTATCTCCTTCTCCCAGGCTTCTACCATTTGTTCTACGGAGGATTCCCTGGTCCTTCGGTCGGTTCCTTTTGATGGCCCCTGACTGGCCAGCAGCCTCATGGTTCCCTCCTCTATTGGGTCTCCTCATTGACCTTCCCCGTTACCTTCTGGACAACCCCGACCTATTCTCCCATCAGTACGGCACCTCACTCCACCATTGCCCGCAATCACTGTGACTTCACGGTTAGCTATTGCCGTCCGACTCCTCGAAGCAACAGGCATTTATACAGAACAGGCCTCTTGTATCACTTTCAAAGCGTTCAGATCCTCTACGAACAAAAGACCTACAACAGTCACTGGCAACATGGTTTCGTTGGTGTCACCCACAGGGAGTCAATCCAGTCAATCCCCCTCTACCTGACCTCTTGCAGTTCCTTCTAATCTCTTTAAAGATGGTCTCAGAGGGTTAACTATCTTAGTTTATCGCTCTGCATTGAACACAGTCTTCAAGGCTGTTTAAAGCCTACATCTCCTCGATAACTTTTGCATTTCAGAACTAGTCCGCTCGTTTGAAATTGAGCGTCCAGTCACACGACGTTTTTTACCAGCTGGGATCTTTCACTTGTGCTCACGTCGCTACTGTCCGCTCCTTTCGAGCCCCTATCGTGTTGCTACCCTTGTCATTTAACATGCAAAACTGTTTTTCTTGTTGCCCTAGCAGCCTGCCTCTGCTGTAGCGAGCTCCAAGCACTTTCCACCACAGCAGCTGATTGCTTCTTTCTCAATGGTAACTAAGGAGCAACTCTAACCGCACGGTCCTTCTTTGGCGTCAAGACTCAGAAGACCACTGAACGGTCCCACCCATTCATCATCCCTGCTCTTTCCAATATTCTTGGCAACGAACCTAACGAGCATTGTGTCCTGTATGAGCTCATCGCTTCTATCTGCGGAAATCCAAACCTATTCACCAAGGCCGCTCGCAGCCTTTTCTGCCCTTTACTTCTAACGCAGGCGAAACTTCTACCCGTATGATAGCCACATCGATAGCCACATGGAACAGTGATTGTTCAAGCTTACAACGCACTTGACATCAGCTGTGCTGACCAGGGCATTTGTGTGACTGTTCACGATTTACGAGACATTTCATCATCCTGGGCCTTTCATAGCAACATACCGATTTCCAACATCATGGAAGCGAATTCTTGGCACAGCCCCACTGTCTTCACATCCCATTACCCCCAGGACATGTAGGTTCACACCGATGTCCTTTATCGTCTTGGCCCCTTTGTGACTGCTGGGCGGATTCTTTAACTCCTGGCAACATGATCACTTCGTCCATTCTTCTTCCCGAAATCCTCCCTATTTGATCTGTTGCGGAGTAATTTTATTCTAGGGGACCTGTTGAGTGGATGCCCGTAGCTTTTGACGAGGTATGTGGAATGCTATTAATTTAGGTAATGGATATTCTCGTGGCATATAGAAACATTAAAATACCAGGGCCACCTGGTTGATTTTTGTTTCTGTTGCCCTTATTAAAATGTACATTACTTTTTTCCCTCCGTCCTCCCCTCTTTGTTGCCAATGGTCACTATGGACAGATAATAGGTGAATTATCTTGCTTCGCCAAGCTTATACAGTCGATGCCGACGAGGCTCCGAGTTTTCGTTCATTAGTACAAATAGCATTGTAGAAGGAGAATGCTATTAATTTTGGTAATGTATATTTTCATGAGGGCAATAGAAATAAAAATCAAGCAGGTGCCTTGTTAGTTTATTGTATTTTTGAGGATGAAAAAAGTTGTTTGATGATTTTCACAGTAAACCCAAATAATTGGTATCTGCAAATTATTTAAAATTAAAAAAAATGCTCATCAGGCAAATATTTTGAAAAAAAAATACTTTAGGTTTGCTTCTGCTCTTCCGGGGTCTGTGCTTGCCACCGGTCAGGTTCAGAGTTCGTACAGGTCCTTGAAAACCTGGAATTGTCCTGGAAAATAAAAGTGAAGTTCCGGGCGTGGAAAAGTCCTTCAAAAACTCGAAAAATCCCTTAAGTCCTGGAATAGTCCTGGACATCCTATAACAGATAATGACGTATCTATTTTAAGTGTCAGTGTACAACGTATGTTACAAATAAAAAATGAAAGAAAAAATGATCGAGACAGACGCTAGTGTTTTGCGTCAAATTAGGCAACAAACTTCACATCATTTCATTTGTAGAGGACGTACACCATTGTAGCACAACGCCGTAGTGCAAGTGTCTAATATCCTGAAGCATAGTTTGGCACATTTTAGGTAGTTGGGAAAGAATAATAATGCGGTGTAAAAGCCTAAATTGGGTAAAATGGCGAGCAATGACCCACCTGACAAAAATTAACTAGTGTAGGAATATCAGGTAAGCGACTTTCAATGCAAAATTTTACCTCCACTTGTGTTGCAAATGTATAACTACCTAGCTAGCTACTACCCGTCTGCTTATCCCCACGTTAATTCCCCTAAGGGTGATGATACCGAGATACCGAGAAGGTTTCAAGGTATCAAATTGGACAAATGGCTGCAGTACGATACGAGCGGCATACCTTTTTTGGTTTACAGTCTGGCGAATACTTTCGTGTGTTGATATCACTCCTTTGAAAGGCCGAACCATTCGGAACTTGGTGGTCCCTTTTACTAGATTTGGTTTTTGATATTAAAGTAACGCCAGTATTAGTGCGTTTTACCAGTGTCATGTAATAGAACAAAATCTCACATTTTCCCCCAGTTTTGATTAACAAATTTATCTTTTGTCTTTTCGTAATTGCTAATTTCTGAACCTTGAGTTTTCATTGATCAGTCTTTGAAAAATCCAGGAAAAATCCTGGAATTTTATGATTACAGACGAGTGCGAACCCTGATTTATAATCAAACAAACGTACCGAAAAAAAAAATAATATGAATGAAGGCGGTTGACTACAGCGTGTCGAGGGGCGAAACCATCTCTCTCACCGGACTGGTTTCTCTGATGCCTACATCAGAGAAGCCAGTAGGCTCGACAAAGCATTCCTTCTCTCTTAATGTTGAAAAATCCTCTTTGTGTTTGGGGAAGAGAAGGACTGAGAAAGTGTGTATTGAACTGAAAAGGAGGGGGATTGTAGAAAATCCTTCCTACTTCTCCTAGGAGAAAGAGGGATATTTTCTTGCGTCAAATAGAAGGTTGCGCCAGTCCCCCTCCCCACACACGCCATAAGATAAATAATGACCAGTTCCATGTGCTTTCTCTTTTTGCCAGATGTAAAATGTAAAAATAAAAACAAACGTTGAGGGAGGAGACAAGTCAGCTTTAATAATTTCTATTGGGAATTTGTTGTTTGACCACTTTCCAAATTTCAATATGATTGAAGTTTCACTGCTTCTCCATTGTCCAACTAGTGTATGTTGATGGAGCACCACAAATATTAGCAGGCAATTTGACGAATTCTTGGACGAGTCTTTTAAGTAAAAGCCAGCAAGCAGGAGAAAGTTTGTGCCTTCTCTCCACACTATTTCCATCCTAAATCTGACCCGTATGCGTAATGGAGTTTTACTAAGTGCCATCGACTCGTTAGGGATTAGGATGTTAGTAGGGTTCCATTTGTGCCTTGTGTGCAGACCCGGAATGGCCAAAAAAGACCCTTTGGCAGCATTTGTGTGAGCGTGACACTTGCCAATGGTCTTTCCTCCCTCTCCCTTGCCAATGCTGTGATCAGAATGAGCCGTGCCTGGTAAGAATCAGAGGTACCAAAAATGTTCCTACTTAACATTTAATTTTTTAGAAATTTTGTACAGGCCGTTACTGGGATGTTTTTACGAGATGATATTTACTTTTATGAAGCAACGATGACTATATACCATCCGTTTAATAACGTCCATTTGAGGAATACCAAAACCAGATATAACCATGGTTAAACAATGCTTTACTGATTGTTGAGCGCATCAACCGGTTTTTTCACATAATACACACAGAAACGGGTTAATATGTTCAAAAATCACTACTGCATTGTCTAACCATTGTTGGTTACAAATGGTGGCATAACTCAGCATTGTTTTGTTGGCATTATGCCCACCTTTGTTGCATTTTGGTTCGAATTCACGCTTGTGTCTGTGTATTGTAAGACGTTCTTCTCCTTCCCCTTAGGGCTTCGAGCAGATGACCAGGAGTGGTTAACGCTCGTTAAACCCTTTGAAACCCTTTGAAACCCTTCAGCAACAGAGCGAGCAAAGCGGTGCTAGTGTTTGTCGAGTGTGGGATGAATGGGTGTTTAATGGATAACAACCCAAAACATCGCAGACAATATAAAACAATGCCCCAAGGGTGCGCTAGCGGTTTGCGGCCATTATTAGCACGGGCGGCAGGTGGTTCACTAAGAGACAGAGTATCTTTTATTGCAAAGGTTTCGTCGTTTTTTTTTACGGTATACGAATCCAAACTGAATTATCTGCCCTTTGACGATAAAAGGGACAATTTTGCTGGAAAAAAGTCACAATGTCACGCCCGAGTCCCTAAAAAGACCCTTTGGCAGCATTTGTGTGAGCGTGACACTTGCCAACGGTCTTTCCTCCCTCTCCAACCATTAAAGCTTGCTCGGGCCACAAAACTGTAACTTAAGCACCTAAGTTCACATTTAATTGTACTCATTGCAAATACGCAAACTCTTGTAAATTCTACGAAAATCACTTAGCTGGTCAAACACCAATCCCTCGGCCGAGGAAAATTCAACCTAAGTGGATTTTACAGTACAACAATGTTAAGCACGCAATCTCTTGTTGTAGATCTATTGCAAGACTTCACTCATCATTATTGTTAAACCCAGAGCATACAAGCTCAACAACAACAAGATGAGGGCAAGATGGCGGAGGCCGTGAAGGATTTTCTACTGGAGCAGAAACGAAACGGCAAGCTCCAACACGGAGACATTCTTGCTGGTGTTGTGACCGATCAGTTACATGAGGAACTGTTGATGTTAGCAGAGAAGCGAAATATAACCAAATCAGATCTGGACCAAAATACAGTGACTAGAGAAAAGTGAGAAATATGGCTAGATTGGAGGAAAATGGTGTGAAACAATTGAATGTCAACAATGGTCCCCAACAATTGTGTGTCAACACTGGTGTGAAGAATAAACCAAGTGGGATTGTTAGTGAGGGAGTTTCATATGCGGAGATAACTCAAGTTAACAAGGACCACGAGTACTGTCAGCGGCGATTTGAGGCAGAGGGAATCAAGATTTTGATCAAGACCAGTATTGTGGGAGTTTATTGTAGCTTAAGAAATTGTATAAGGGCAGCCTGGCCAACTTCCTGATGCAGCAGTCCCTTGTATTCATTGCCGACCAGCCAGGCAATCCCTACTGCTCCACTCATCTGCGTGATGCTTTGGCAAAAATTGTGAACCTGGAAGAAGTTACTGGATTTTGCTGGCTGAGAGCCAATAATGTATTTCAAGTTAAGTTCTCCTCGTCAGGTGCCAAAGAAACAGTGAAGCAGCACCAGTCCATTATGGTGAACGGATTCAAGGCAGAAGTGTTTAACCTCCACGAGAGGCTGGTGCGAGTCTGACTGCACTGGTTACCATTGGAAACCACGGCAGAAGAGGTAAGGCAAGCGTTGGTGAACAATGGCACCATGGAAAGCCACAGATTTGAGTACCACACTATGGAGGGGTTGCGGCACTGTCGCACAGGTGTGCACAGTGTGGTCTTGAAGTTGAAAGAAACGGTTCTTTTGGATGAGATACCGGATATGATGACCGTTATTGAATCAAACAATTTAATTGGTAGGGACCAATTTGGCTTTATGCCAGGTTGCTCGACAACACACCAACTATTGTTATGTCTTGATAGATGGACGAGTGGTCTAGACGTCGGTATCACAACAGATATTATTTATTTTGATTTTAAAAGGCTTTTGAGTCTGTAACCCTGTTGCAGCTTCTCTTCAAAATTGAAAAACTTGGCTTTGGTGGCAAGTTATTGAGGTGGATTTCTGCATTTGTACATGACAGATCACAGTGTGTAATGGTCGGGGACTCTAAATCTTCTCAGCTTAGACTAATAAGTGGTGTACCCCAGGGTTCCGTCTTGGTCCCTCTACTTTTCGTGATCTATATCAATGACCTTAATTGTGAGCCGTCCTCAACAAACCAATCAAAGTTTGCTGACGACTTGAAGCTGGATTCTGCAATTGTTAGCGAAGCTGACACCGAGTTGTTGAAATTACAGATTAATTGTGTCATTGATTGGTCAAAAGAATGGCAGTTGCCGATTTCGGCAACTAAATGTAACAGTATGCATGTCGGAGACCAGACTGGTAGATGTTCATTTTACCTTGATGGACACTCGAACTTCGGAGATTGAGAGCCGATCTGATCCTCACTTTCCAGATAGGTCATGGTCTATTGGGTATTGACCTCCCATTCTTCGATTTTTCAAATGTAACTCGCACCAGAGGACATTCACTGAAACTTACAATTCAGGCGTCTCACTTGTACTGCCGTCGAAACTTTTTTTCGGTTAGGGTGATTGGTGTCTGGAATTCCCTACCCGAAGAGGTGGTCACATGTTCTTCTGTAGAGGCATTCCGGAGACGTTTAACCCGCATAAATCTCCAGAAATTCATGCAACATTCCTACCCCTAAACTTGACATGAGACTCTCTATCCCACATGTCTTTTTAGTCATTGACATACCCTCCAATCGGGGTGCACTCGCTTTTAAATCGTTTGAAATTTACTTTCTTACATTTTTTTTTAGATTTGGCAGGCTATCAGTGATCCCCTGATCCTTGCTTGACCATTTGCACTTGCAAAAAAATGTTTTATTATTATTATTATATTGCGGGTGTTAAAGGTATTCCGGTGCTGTTAGCTATTGAAGACAGACTCCCCAGGTGTTTTAATTGCAGAATTCGTGGGCACGTCTGCAGATTTTGCCAGAATGTGTATTGTGTGGTGTGTTGTGTGGCAGTGCCAAAAGGAGCCCTGTGTCAACATCTGCAGCGCAGTGCAAGCCGTGATGAACCCCAGAGAGAGAGTAACACAAGGGAAGATGAGGCAACGGCTCAGTAGTCCAGCAGTTCAGCAGTGCATGGCGCGGAGCAGGATGGTATAGTGGGCGCCAAGAGGTCCAGTCAACTGTGTGTCAGGAGGGGTGGTTGGTGCAGGGCAAAGGTAGAAGGTCGAAGAAGCGGCCTCGGCTTGCCACCTCCCCCAGTGCTCAGGCGTCAAAGGTGTATGGCCAAGACGTGTCGGTGGTTCAGAGGAGTGGTGAAGTGGGTGTTTCAAGTTTCAGTGCGTCGGTGAGTGAATCGTCAGTGTCAGGCTCAATGTCGTTGCCTGTGTAACCGGATGCCAGTTATTGGGAGGAATTGTGTTCGGCAGTTATGGCTGAGCCTCCGGTCTCGTTCCTGGTGGAAATGCCTCCGGAAGGAGTGGAGGAGGTCTGCATTGAAGATTCCATGGTGGAAGTAGTGGCAGAATGGGATGAAACCCCAGGTGTGTTGGTCGAGATGGAGGTATCTGACTATGGTGTTGCAGGCGTTGACCGTGTTAAGTTCGGGTTAGGCTAAGTTGAGCCATGTATCACCGGGGAGAGTTACTCGGGAGCTTCTGGAGATTGAGATATTTTGTTGGTATGCTGTTGTGTTTAATGGTTGGTGGCAGTGGTTGTTAGGTTAGCTTTAGTTTTAGTGTTACATTAGAGATGAACGAATGACGTACGGTCAGTAGGCTCAGGTAGTGTAAATAAATAAATAAATAAATACAAGCTATATGTCCTACAACTGTTATCTCTTATTGTCAAAGCCTCAACTCCCTTAATGCTTCATCGGCAGAGACATTGTTGCCCCTATATTGTCACTCCCGATTGTTGAATTCCTTTTTGTTTACCTTTTTTCCGAGCTTAGCTGTCGTAGCGGCTGGACATTTTCCCCTTCATCACCCTGTTACACTGATGCTCAACTAAGCAGAAGGAGAAAACAAAATGGATGCCATCCGCTATCTTTAATCCACGGATTAGGCATGGAATCGCCAGCCCTGCATTCGCTCTCCAGCCCAGCCATGGTTGCCTTCACGTTTACAACCAAATATGTGTGTACAGCCTATAAACAGGATACAATTAATTTACGATTAGGCCGACGGTAAAAGTTAGGCCTCCTGCAATGATTGATATTCGGCTATCAATTTAAGACAAGTTCACCAACCAGAGAAGTGACAATACAGGACTAAACAGCATCTTCTGCCGTGGGAGTACCGGAGCCGGATTGTATCTTCATTACTATCTTGTTGTTGCATGGGCAATAAAACCAAAGTCGGAAGAGGAAAAATTTACCTTGAATCTTTCCTTAATGGCTAAACGCCACACAACTTGCTAGCTACCTAGATTATGTGCGTTCCAAGGACCTCTGACGTGTTGGATACACGCTCGTGCCGTATTCTAGGATAAAAACACCCTGTTCAAGAGGCCGTGACGTACCGAACCACACTCTGCCCATCCTTCGTAACACCACATCCACTACTGCCTTAGAAACCCCATCCATTAGAATACATACATACAAACATACTTGACAAAGAAGATTAGGAAACAAAATGTAGATCGTCAGCGCAGGTGGGAACGTGTTCTTTATGGAGAAAAAGTGTCCCCAATAACGCGACACGGACATTTAATTTTATGCAGACCTGCTGTTCTTGCAGTCCAGTGTAAGTGGTGAGTAATTTTAAACAACTGGTGAGTTAATTACTCATAGTAATCTTTGTCTGCCACCAGAATATTAGAACTGTATGAACACTTAACATTCGTGAGTTTATAGTATGTGTTCGTGAACACCATGGTAACTAAACGATTGAATGATTAACGTTAACCTTGGAAGGAACACGTGAAGGGGATGTGCTGATTGAGTGAGCGAAGCAAACGAACATCAGCATTTGTTAGCCAATGCGCTCAAAAATGGTATTGAACTTACGCATTTGAAACATGGCATACAGTAAACCAAACCGTGTCAATTTGGCTGATGTAACGACTAATTGGGCAATGGTAAATGTGAAAATTATGAATCAGGAAATTTGTAAACATAAATAAATACCTCCAGAAAAAAAGGTAGCGGTGACTATTTTACCGTGGGATTCTTTGTATTCCCAGGCCTATGAAAGTTGCGACATCCACCCAAAACTAAAACTGGTATAAGAGAAGCCACCAAGTTTCAAAAAAGGGTCGGCCTTTCAAAGTAGTGATATCATTCAACCAGGGAAAGGCCGCCAAGGTTAATCCTATTAGCCAAGTTAATCACACGGAATAATACCGTAGACGTTAAATAAAAGCTTGAAGATTGCTACTGCTAGTAGCAATCTTCTAGTTTTCATTTAATTTTCGAACTTTTAGTAGGTGTGATTAACTTGGCTAATAGGATTAACCTTAGCAGTCTTTCCCTGGTTGAATGATATCACAACTTTCAAAGGCTGACCTTTTTGGAAACTAGGCGGCTTCTTTTATACCATTTTTTGTTTTGGGTGGATTGGTTTTACATGATCCAGCTACCTTTGTTATATTTTGGCATACATTGTTTTGGGAGGAAGGAGGAGAGGAAATGGGTAGGGATAACACACATGCTCGCAAAAAGTTGAAAACTGATTAATTACACAAACTTAATAATTATGCAGAAAGCTGAATGGCTATTTTTTTGCTTAAAAAGAATCCTTTTTTATTCACAATAGATAAACGTTTTCAAAATTTCCGTTTTACTCGACAATTTTTTCGGTTTAGGCCTAACCCTTTTTTCTTTGTGTTGTTTTTAGCTTAATTTGTCCTTGCGCGAGAAATTTGTCAGTGAAGCACGTCTCCAGTACATGCTTGTCCCCTTACTTCTCTCCTTGTCTCCATTCCCCATTTGTATTAGTTGTACTGGCGCTGAGCGCTTACCATTAATCAAACACAACGCTGGCAAGAAATCAAGTAAATTACTAGTAACTGCAGTTTATTATAAACATTCGTCATTTATTTTCGTTACTTTCAATAGTAATTGTGTTAGTTACATGATAAGTAGCAATTACTACCAAAAAATTATAATGACTGTAAAATTAATAAAGTAGTATAAGTGCATAACAGTATAATTACCTAATTTGCATATTTGCATATTAATTACATCAGTAAAGATTTAACATTCATTACGATAATTACTCCATGAATATCTAATACCAGACTGACATCGTATGCATACACACCCACCTCAGCACTAAACTGACTTTTCTTCATGCATCTACAGGTGTCAAGATTACTAGCAATATCCCTATTAATTATTGATCATCATCCACCTTTTGTACTTAAACTGTCGACAGGCCATCAGTGTAAAAAATCTGTGTATCAAACTCCGTTTGCTAAAATAGATGCGTGACTACCTGGTTTCGCAGGGTGCTACTCAGAGAAGACTTGTTAGCCTAAGAGTCCATAGACGGCGTTTAAGTTCCCCTCAGAGTTTACCCCTTTTGTTTACACCATTCCGATTGGGTATATAAATGAAGGGAGTCCTTTGTTTTGCAGTCTCGTGCCCGTGCTCCAATTTAATCTTCACTGCTGATGACATCACGTTGGCTGGACCTTCCCAAAATTACTCAGCGCCCGTGTATTCAACCAACGCCTTGTTACTGAGGGCGATTGCGGACTTGAGAACTAACTTGTGCAAGCATAGGACTCTACCAGTCTGTGACTGGACGAACAATAGACTGGACAGCCAAACAGAACCAAGGACTGACTCAATATCCATAAGTACTTTTATCATATTTTAAGAAGTTAATTACGAAATATAAAAATGACAATGTGTATCTGAACAAGCCGGGAAACAAACTAACTGTATCTGAACTGGTCGACCAAATTGTGCGTAACTACTAATTGCAAAGAACAATTTTTGCCTAACTGTTATTTCTTGTTAATAAGAAGGCGATAATTGTGATTAATAAGAATCTTGTGAAGGAAATATTAATTTCATAAATTAAAGAAGAATTGTTTGTTTGAAGAGATTTGTTGTCTTATTTTGTGTTGTGCTTTTAGGAATATTTTAGCCCTAGTCCGCTGAGTCGCCACCCAAAATCTATTTAAAATAAGAATATATATTATTGCCATCCTGACCTAGTTTTGGGGTATTTAGGCGAGGTTACCCAGAAGCTACACTGGTGTCAGAATTTAAGATTCTCACCCCACGCCTGCTGCTTATTTTTATTTTTATTGCTCAAAATTGTCTCCGCTATCGGATTGTTCAGATACTTGGAAGCAACTTAATGACCATTTTGAGTTTTCATTGCGCCAATTATTTATATTTATATTGTGATTTAGCAGTGATTTTGCTTCTTGTGTTTACTTTTTTTTTTCTTTTTCTCACTGTTACGAGCATTCACTCGAAAAGGTAAATTTAATTTGAGTAGCGTGTACTTGACTTGCGATTTACTTTTGACTAAAACGACTTTAAGACTTGTTCTTTGACGTTTAACAAAAAAAGGAGGAAATACTAGATGCAATGTGTGTTGTTACAGACGAGAAAGAGAAGGAGAGAGAAAGAAAGGAAGGAAGGAATGTAGGGAGAAAGTAAAAAAAAGAAAGAAAAAAGACTTACATAGAAACTGCCGTTGTGTAGCCTAGCCTAATTCTAGCCTACAACCTTGTTTTACAGTTCCATAGTAAATTGCTTTTTCTCGCAGCTGTTTTTACAATTAGTTTCAAAAAACACTTGCAGACATTTTTTTGTACTGCATTATTCGAACAGCAGTGTTTTAGTCTGTGTTCAGAAACCACACGGGACACAGTTGATTTTATTTTGAACATTTGTGCATTTTGTTATGTTGATCTTGTTTTGGTGAATTCAGTGTGCCATTAGCTGTTATTTTTACTGTTTCATTGTGTTGATCTTGTGATTATTTGTGCTGTATTGTTCCTACAGCTCAATCGGCATATTTTAAATACAAGCAGAAAATTAATATAATTGTTGAAATACTCTAGAAAGCTTAAGAAAATTCCACGTTTTCTTGTTTCACTGATTTTAATGGCTTATCTTTTTTATTTTATTTATTTTTTGCTCATACTTACATTGGGTTGAACTCCCTAACGATTGTTATTACATTACTTTTTTTTCTTCTTTTTATTTCATAAGAATTTAACTTCTTTGGCTAGAATAGCACAAGCTAAGATCCGCTTTAAGTTCCATTTTCGTAGTATTTGATCATGTTGCTTATATCGTTTTTTCACCTTGACTTCGTCATTTCATTAAGCAAATAAATACATATACTATATATATATATATATATATATATAAATAATACCAAATAATAATTTTAAAAAGTGCTGAAAGTTTCCCAAAAAATATCTACAAAGGGAGTCAGACGTTCATTGCTTAAGCCAAGGAAGATGTTATCTGTAACTAGCCATAAATCTTGTTCGCCTTGCTTGGTTGGCTTAAGAGGCAAAGTGTGTCCATTGCCTAGACGTGGTATTTTTGAGGGCACGAGTAACCCTGATGTTGATAATGCATTTAGAGGATCTAATTCGGAGGGCTTATCCCCTCCAATCTTAGAGCGCCAGTCTGTAATGTCACCACTGCCGATGCCTTTAGACCAGCCATTTGTGCAGATAAACGGTGTTGCCACCAGGTTAAATAACAGTAATATGAAATTGATAATTTGAGTGTTAATGACTACAATTCACAAAGAAAATAATTTACTGAGTTGTGAGACTAATGCAAACGCAAGTGTTAGTGGCAATAGTGGTCACAGTGAAAATGGTGCTAGTGTGAATGTGCATTCAAATACTGTTACTAATAACAGTGCTACCAACAATACTTTTTCAAATAATGGTTCAAACATCATAAATAATAATAATGGGTTAGAAGCCATATGTTTACTCAACAGTTGAAAAATTCAAATAAAGTTAATGAGTTACTTTTAAATAGACAAAGTGAAGTAAATGAACAGCCTGTGTCAGATGCTGAAAAGGTAAAAGATGCAAAAAAAAATATTATGAAATTAGCTGATACATCTGAATTAGCTGTAGAAGCATTTTTCATGCAAGGTGATGATGTTAGAAATAGAATTCCTCACATCAGTAATGTTGAATTAATTACAGTAGCTAAAGATAGATTAGATGGTACACCGCGTAAGCATGTTTCCGCTCGCTCTGAACTTAATATGGCAATAAATTACGAGGTTTTTAAATAGGCCCTTTTACAATGCTGTGGATGTGGCAACAGGGAGGTTGCCCTGCAAGACTTTCATGTGCTTATGCAGCGTCAAAACGAACAAGCTGAGTCCTTTGCTGCACGTTTAGACGATTTAGTTTAAATTATTTGGGTGGTTGACCTCAATGAACCCTCTGTAGAGCAAGAAAGACTTTTAAAGGAAAAGTAAAATACACTTCTCCTTGCATTTTGGCAAGGTGCCAGCGACGACGTGTCATGATTTTTTACAAATTCGTCAACCAAAGACTTAGACACAAGCTTTGGCCAACGCCATGAATATTGAAGCACAGAAGCGGAACAACAAACGACGCATAGCATTACGTAGTACTCTAGAAAAGTTGGATTCAAAGAAGTGAAGTCAGAGTGTCCTACTCCTAATTCAACAATGGTACACATGCCACAAAAGGGTGTGGGGAAGTCTACTTCATCGCAAGTTGGTCACTCACAGCCAACTATGTTAGAAACCCTACAGCCATGCCAGCCTGTGACATTGGTCCCCCAACCCTCGAGGGAATAGTTACATTGTTACCAGCATTGGTGGAAAGAATACATGACAATGCAAAGGACCTGCAGACACTTAAACAAACTTCTGTAAGAAGGACAACAATGGACTCCGCAAAAGTAGCAGTGGTTACCAGTTATGGCCAACGCAGCGGAATGGGATGCTACAATTGCCAGAAACCAGGTCACCGCATAAGAGATTGCTGGTATAAAGGAGGAGGAAGAGGGGACAAGCTCTAAAACGCCCTTACGCATACCAAAGAAATTACCAGGGATATGGACAACGAATTGACAGAAATGGAGGAAAGAATTTTTCCCGTTACAACTATAACCACACAGGCAACAATGATAACCAACGAAACTTCAATAGTAACTTCACTCGACCCTACAACAATGGCAATCAATGCCAATTCCAACGACAATTGGATAATGCTAATCAACAATGCAACGACTCTCATCCCGAGGGCCAGGGAATTAAAAAAAGGATAAAACTAAGTGCATCCCTGCCCGAAGCAAGGGTGGTCAGGGACAGACCTCGCTATCATGTTAACCAACATGAACAATCTGTATTAACAATTAAAAGCCCTAGTATGACATCGACTTCGTCAACAAACCTGGCTACAACAGGAAGTGGAACACAGCTTAATAACCTACATGAAGACACCGATCAACTGATGTCTACACCTGAACATAAAGCTTTCATTAAACATGCCAATTTGTGCAACAGTATGCAAGCAGCAAATATTTTTAATGGTCTCATTAATACAATAAACTGGTCCAAACAACAATTACAACTCAATGACCGCATTGTAGGACTACCTATATTAAAAGCATTTTATGCCTACGTTCCATCAAATTATGCACACCAATCGTTGATCGATGACACCGAAGCATCACACCTACTGTAATTATTATCGAAATTGGTTAACTACAATCTCTCAAAATCCTACAACGCAGTAGTTTTGAACTTATACAAGAATGAACAAATAGACACAGCCTTTCAGAATGAGGTAAGTGATGTTCCCGTACATTGCAAGGCCTCTTCTAGCTGTGATTTCACCGCGATGTTGCTTGGATGTTCACGAATGCTACAGTGTTGTTCTCCCAACAACAATCAAGACAACGAACAATTATTTTTGCAACCAGGAGTCGCAGTGCTACGAACATTGTCACTTTGTGACAAATGGAAATGACACCTCATGCCTGTTGATACTCTCAAAGAACCAACAATGTTTATATTTTGGAAGCAAATAACTAATGACTCTGAACAAAGAGGGAAAGACATAACTCCGCAACTGTGTCAGAGTACTTCACTGCATCAACATCCATCATGTTCTAACCTAGAGGAAGATGAAATTGGACAGTTGACAGAAACAGACAGTGATAATGAAGACAGTGTATGGCGTTGCCCAAACACAGGGACTGACTCGAGCATACCAACAACTACAGTGAAACCAACCAGAACTTGTAATCATAAACGCATAGAGCTGAAACGTCCTTTTATGATGTTCCATGCCGAATCAGAGAAATTAGTAACACTGATAGACTCTGGAGCATGGACTACGCTAATAGAGGAAAGCGCAGCCAAACGCATAGAAGAATCAGCATACGGAAAAACAGAACTTCGTGATTTATCAAGCCCCATAACACTTACAGGTGTTGGGGTAAACATACTTGTGCATGGCAACAATTAACATTTACTATATCAAAATGTGACTTTTATACAACATTAACTGCAACAGTGGTTCTGGATAAAACCTTTGGCTGGTATCAAGTTCTCCTTGGGTATGATTTCCTGATTGACAAGAAACAACCAGTAACACTTTTGTGCTCCGAATGAATTCTTCAAATAGAAAATGTGCAATTCAAGCTGTCTCATTCACCCCAAACAGCATGTGAGAGTTACTTACTGAATGAAGAATGGAAAATCCTTCTGAATTTACACCATCAAACCCAGTGGCTACCATCTCAGTTGACTATGATGACGCAGAAGGCACAGCAACAATGCCGAATGTAGCAACAATATCGGAAAACGATATGACCATCGTTGAAGATGTTATGGTGACTCTGCACAGGGATACAGTCATACCTCATGGTACGAAGACATGCATCATCGGAAAGTTACATTGGTCATACCCGGATCTGCAGTCTGGAGTCTTCGAGCCTCGCCATTTGAAGACGGAAGTCTCATTGGCCAGATGCATTGTTAACACCAACAAAGTAGGAACAATACCAGTAATGGCTATTAACATTTCCAGAAAGAATTTATTTCTACCAAAAAGAACAATTTTAGGTGGTTACACCAGAGCCATCTCTGATACCTTTCCCATAGAGACGGCCACAGTGCAAGAGAAGGATGAAGTTCAATGAGACTTGCATCAAAGAAGATCACAGATGAAGAATGGCCTGATTTAGTGCCAAAATTTGGTCTACATAGTTTGAATCCAGAACAATGCTTGGAGTTTGCAACAATGCTGCAAAAACATGAGGATGTCTTTGCCAAATCGGAATTTGACCCAGGAACTTTTGAGTGATATGGACATGACCTCAACCACGGGAATGCAAGTTCAATTAAAGTTCGACCAAATCGAGTTCCTTATGCCCAACGACACATGCTGGACAAACAACTGGATGACGTGCGCAAGGCAGGAATCATCGAACCGAGTACATCACCATGGTCAAGCCCGTACATGCCCGTTGCTAGGAAACCCTCAGGCTACTGCCTTGTTGTGAATTTAAGAAGAGTTAACCAAGTCACGGAAAAAGATTCAAGTCCACTACCACTTCTCCAAGAAGCTTTGGACAGATTAAGTGGCAGTAAAATATTCTCAGAGTTGGATTATCTCTTTGGTTTTTACCAGATAAAGCTAACAAAGGAGGCTAGCTTTAAGACAGCATTCAGCAGCCATTACAGACATTTTCAGTTTTGGAGGTTACCCAAGGGAGGATCTACAGCTCCACAAGCTTTTCAGCGTGTCGCCCAATCTGTCTTTGCTTCGATCCTCGGTATTTATGCGTTTTGTTATCTTGTGACTACGACATTTTGTTAGCCTCACCGTCATACGTTTTTCATGTAGAGCATGTTGATCATGCCTTAACATTAGTCCAAACCAGTGGAATGAAGTTGTCTCCTACGAAATGTTCATTTGCACTAAATGAAGTAACCTACTTAGGATTCCTCATAAACAAGGATGGAGTTTGTCCAAACCCGGAGAAGATACGTGCGATGCAACAGTTTCCACTACCTACAAGTGTCAAAGAGGTTCGCTCATTTTTTGGGCTTCTGTGGTTTCTCCAGAAGACATGTGTGCACCTTTGCCTCCATTGCTGTGCCATTGCATGAAATTACCAAGAATGGAATATCGTTCAATTGGATCTCAGCGGCAAACAAAGCATTCTACGGCTTACACCAATAATTGGTTGACGCCGCATTATTAAAACATCCAGACTTTAGCAAATCCTTCATCTTAGCTACGGATGCCAGTGACATTGCCTTAGGCTCAGTTTTGAGTCAAGTCCACGGAGGTATCGAGTATCCATCAGCATATTCCAGTATGAAACTTCATCAGTTCAACAGCGCTATACTACAACGGATCGTGAAATAATGGCAGTTTTGTTTGGTGTCAGACAGAATCGAGTGTATACTCTGAAAACCTTTCACAATAATTACAGACCATGCCGCCTTATTTTGGATTGTGAACTCAACTAGACTCTCACCCAGGATTGAACGTCTTCTCCTCGAGCTGCGTGAATAGACATTTACTATCAAGCATAACCAGGTATTCATCACCAGAATGCAAATGAACTAAGCAGAATTACACTACCGGTTTGTGCCGTTTCGACCCTGAAGATCATGTAGACAAGAGGTGAACTACGTGAAGCAGAGTTCAATGACCCATATTGCAGAGCACTACGATCTCAAATGGGCTGTAAACAAAGTGCAGAAATCGATGATCCAGCAGGAGGAAAGGGTCTTTTCTACTTTGATGAGGATAAAGTGTTGTACCGCACAAGACTGGCTAAACCAGACTCAGGACGTCCATACGACACCCCACAGCTCGTAATTCCACGTTCCCTAGTAAAACAGTGCCTCAGAGACTTCCATGATGCAGCTTTTGGTGGACATACAGGTGCAAATCGAACACAGGAAGCCATAGAAGGAAAGTGTTATTGGCCAAATATCAAGTGTGAAATCAACCAATATGTCAAATCCTGTGTACTATGCCAACAGTTCAAACAACCAGGAAAACAATACAAAACACACCTTAGAGCTTATAAACCTGTGCAAAGTCCTGGAGACTGCTATCAAATGGACATTATTGGACCTTTCAACAAGACTGATTCAGGCTCCATTTACATCCTGAATATTATTGATTCAGGTACTATTTACATCCTTTTCAAGATTTGTGATTGCAGTAGCTTTACCGAACAAGAGTGCTTTAACGATTGCAAAGGTGTTAGTGAACAATGTGTTTTTACTTTTTGGTTTTTCTCTAGCCATAGTGCACGATGGAGGAACGGAATTCTACAATGAGATTGTTAGCAACATAACATTGTTATTTAAGATCTATCAAGTCCAAATCACCCCCTACCTCAGTTGGCCGAATGGATTAGCAGAAAATTTTAACCATACCATCACCGCTATACTTCGGAAGATTGCAGCTGACGATCCACGCAATTGGGACCAATATTTGGCTACAGCACTGTATTGTTACAAAACAATACATTCTTCAACAAGACATACTCCATATTTTCTTCATCTTGCTCGTGATCTAGGAACCTCAGCCAGTATTGTGTATGAACCAGCAATTCTCTGTTATAATTCAGATAATTATCTAGTGACAATAGCTAATAGAATGACGCAAGCTTATGACATGGCACGACACTTCAATGCCATAGCCAAGGAAACTCAACAACGCTACTACAATAAAACTGCAAAGGAACATACATACAAAGTGAATGACATTGTCTATCTGAAGATCCATGTTCTCTTGGAAGTTGTGTCATCTAAACTTCAGCGTGTGTACAAAGAACCATTCTGCATAGCTAAAGCAATAAACCCATGTCATATTCATAGTGACCAATGCAAAGAACAGAGACGAGAGCTACAGAGTGCATACCAATCACCTAAGTCCTGCTTTCATCAAAGATGAAGAAGAACCAACAGTATTTTCGGGTGCAGATGATATTCAACAAGCAGAAGAGTTACAAGGAAAGTTAACTGACAGACAGTTAAGAATTAAACAAAGGATAGCAGAAATGCTCAAATCAAATGAACAACCCGCAAGTGATGTAGACATTAGTGACCTGCCAAAAGAAGATGTGGACCTGACCAATCAACTCCATGACATAACCTCTAAAGCCGATAGTTTCACTGAGAGAAAGCAAAAACATCATAAACATCAGTTATTAAATGAAAAATTACTGCAATTAAAAGATGACCATAGATATAAAACTAGAGCTCATACTAACCGAATTAATAGTAAAATTCGTAAAGTTCATAACAGTTTTGTGTAAACATAGACTAGTTTGATCTACATTTTGCCAATTCTTCATTCAAAAGTGATTAGAATGTTATCAGACATATTCAAAATCCGGAATCATTCATTAAAAAAAGAATAATATTCAAATCTGTTCAGCCACCGGAATGCACTGACCATCCCCACCCTACGCCTGCATTCTTTTTTTTTTTGTATTTTCAGGTTCTACTGTGCAGATGGTTATCAAGAAGAAAAAAAATATTTGTAGATTGAAAGGAAATGCATGAACTTTGACTAACAAATATAATAAGCCTTTGCATGAACCTTTTGTGGAGAAACTCGCCTAGTTATCTCCCAGAAAATTGAAATTTTGTTGTTGCAGCATGAGAGATGTGCCAGAAAAAAAAGAAAAAAATGATAACATGCTACTTTGATTTGTTTTGTTGTCACCGATGGCGGTGTTCTGGTTCCGTCATTGCTTGTGAGTTTGCATGTTAGTATTGTTGTGAGTCTTTGTGATATGGTATGGCACATGAGAGAAAAATCCCGGAGGGGAAAAAAGGAAACACCAAAACAGGCCAGCTGACAATTGGTCAGCGGCAGGTTTTACCCACGAAGCCTCGGGGGTGGCACCCTCAGTGAAATGGATACAGGGAGCAAGCCTGTTCAATAAACGCAGTTAGCCGCTACTACTATTGGTACGTATGAGCTACAGATAAGAGTAAACGATTAGTATGAGTGGCTTTACGTTGGTCCATCGCCATCGGAAAAGCACCGGAGGGACACGATGTGGACGCATGGTCAATGACTCAGGTTAATGACTAAGGTTGCTGCAGAATATTTTTCACGGGTCCGCAGAGCATTAGCATTCATCTACGGGGGATGTACCGCCAAACAACATGCTGACTGCCATCGTGGGAATTGGGCTTGAGAACCTGGTAGGCAAGCTGTGTGCTAGTGCCTCAGCGTGAAAGGGCATGACCTTTATGGCGTGTCCTTGTTCCCACATGGCTAGTCGTATGCAGTGCCTAAACAACACTGTAGAAGCATCACAAATTCACAAAGCTTTATCAGGGGCAGGTAGCTAAAAGTTCCGTGAGGCTTAGGGCTAAAGCTATAAAATCCCCCACAGATGAAGACATCGCCAAGACTGGATTCCCGCACCTTCACACCTGCTCTAAATCACTGTTCAGAAGCCGTATGCCTGGCCAAATTTGAAAAAAAAAATTTAATGAAAAAATATGTATTTCAAAAGGACAATTTTGTTTGGTATTTTTAAATTTGGGGAGGGGGAAAGCATGACGAATCTTTGAATCAGCTGCTAATTGCTCTACAGGATGCAGGGGCTAGGCTTAGGATCGACAAGTGTAAGCTGACGCAACCTGAACTAAAATATTTCGGTCATATGATAAATGCTGAAGGCCTGCACACACTTCATGAGGTGGTAGAAGCAGTCACAAACGCACCGAATCCAACTTGTATTCAATATTTACAAAGTTTCTTAGGATTCGTGAATCATTACTCAAAATATCTGCCTAACCTTGCTCATATTCTTTCCTCTGTTACCCGGTTGTTAAGCCCTAATGTAAAGTAGATATGGAGGACTGAAGGTGACCAAGCTGTTAGCAAAGTGAAGTAATTATTTATCAAATCAAACGTTTTAGTACATTACAACCCAAAATTAAAACTGAAACTGGTTTGTGACGGCTCACCCTATGGGATGGGGGCGTGCCTTATGCATGTCATGCCCAATCGCGAATCGTGACCAATAGCTTTCGCCTCACGGAAGCTAACAAAAACCAAACAAGGTTATAGACATTTTGAACGTGAAGCTCTCAGTGTGGCGTGGGGAGTTAAATGGTTCCATGAATACATTTATGGTCAGAAATACAAAAATGCTTGCAGTCTGACCAAAAGGCTTTAATATGGATTTATGGCCCTAAAAAAGGTATCCCACAAATAGCAGCAGCACTTGTGCAACATAGGGTGGTTATGCTTCACGCTTATGATTATGATTTTCAGCATATACTCATCAAGCAGAAGTTAACTGCTGACGCACTGTCTAGACTTCCACTCCCTAACGACAAGGAGTTTGAAGAGGCTGAACAACAGTACAATGTACTAGCGTTGAAAACCATCTCCAACTTTCCAGTGCTAAACGAAGCCTTGGTTATGGAAAGCAAGCGTGACAAATTATTGTCTAAAGTATACCGTTACGTTAATCGTGGCTGGCCTGAGGTGTGTGATAATACTGACATGCAGCCGTACTTCACACACCGCAATGAAATCTTGATTGAAAGTGACACGCTCTTTTGGGGATTCAGAATCGTCGTACCAACAGCTTTAAGACGTCAGGTTTTGAAAGATTTGCACAGCTCACATATTGGTATTGTTAAATTAAAGAGCTTGGCTAGGTGTGGTAGCCTTCTATTGATGCAGCTATTGAAACCAAAGTTAAATCCTGTTCAAATTGCCAAGAATTTAAGATACTCAATCTGCAGGACCCAAGCATACCTGGGAGTATCCACAAAAGCCAAATTCTAGATATCACGCTGATTTTTTAGGACCGTTAAACAATTTCTTGTTTCTGATTCTAGTGGATGCACACAGTAAAATTCCTTCGTGCATAAAATGAAAACTACCACTTCAGCTAAAATTATTGATATTCTGTATAACCACATTGCCGAATATGGCCTGATGAATTCTTTAGTTAGCGAAAACGGCCCTCAGTGGACCTCTAAAGAGTTTAAATCCTGGTTAACAGTTAACGGAATCCAATACCTGTCAGGCCCGGCCTTTGCGCCCTGAGTTAACGGATTTGCAAAAATTTATGTCTGGAATTTTAAACGTGTCTCTAAAGCTGCTCGGCGGGACGGATCCTCAATCCAGTAAAGTATAAATGCATACTTATTATCGTCACGAATCACGATAAGTTCTACCACCCAAGCTACACCTGATAAATTATTCTTCAACCGTGAATTAAAATCCAGATTGGATTTGCCATACCCTGACCCCGTGTCCATTGTAAAAATCAACAAAAACAGATTAAAAGCACCCAACATCGTGCGTCCGTTATCTATCAAGTTGTCGATAAAGTGTGGTATCGTGACTTAGCAAAACTAACTCTAAGCTATGGTCGAAGGAGTCTATCACGAATAAACTCTCATTTTATCTATAGTGTACTTACAGAAGAGCTTGTAGAAATGCATAAACATCGCGATCAACTGCGCCCTAGAATCGATTCCGTTGATGCCGTGGATTTGTCACCAAGCACATAATCCGGCGAAACATTCTGTCAATTTTGGCATGAATATTAAAGACGTTAATTCAAAAGAACACTTATTTTCGAAGAAGCGGTATTCTGTTGTTACATCACGTCACGATCAGGTGAATTCACGAGCATTCAAATTGTCGGCGGCAGTCCGAGGGCCAATCACAGCGTTCCACTGTTGCCAGGCAGGGGTCAACACCAATCAATAGCACCTCACCTGACAATTTACAAGTTGCAACACCAGGTATCGGCACAATTCAGTCGAAATCACCCCACACCCAGCCAGTGGTGAGTCTGATGACGTCACTGCTCCCAGTGATCAGGCCATGTCGAAAACTTCAGCGCCTCCCAGCGAGATAGTGGAGCGACAAGTGGCCTGGAGCCTCCTTTATTTACAAAGCAGTCTCCTGCTAAACCATCGAAGCCCGCTAAGGTGAAACGTTGTGACACCAGGTATCAGTACAATTCAGTCGAAATCACCCCACACACAGCCAGTGGGTGAGTCCGATGACGTCACTGTTCCCTGTGATTAGGCCATGTCGCAAAACTTCAGCGCCTCCCAGCGAGATATTGGAGCGACAGGTGACGTGGAGCCTTCTTTATTTACAAAGCAGTCTCCTGCCCACTAAGGTGAAAAGCCAACAGAGAAAACGTAAGGTTGCACCATCTTTACCACGTGCAGATGATGTAGTGCAGCCTCCAATAGCATCAAGTCGTCTGAAGCGAACGAAACGAGCTCTGGACAAGCTCAATATCTAATAAATAACCATAGGCTAATGTAAGTGTTCGTAATCCGTTCTCCGTCAACCCAATTGGGGGTTGTTTTTTAACTTGTGCGGCGCTCGCACAATGTGTTCAGATTCGCTATTCGCACAGGGGATCAACTAATAAATTTTGAATTGTGCCTCTGGTTGGCAACATGTAGTATTTTCAGTTATTCGTGAGGAAAATTGATTCCTCGGTTTTAAAACATGTTTCTTTTCTACTTTCATGTAAATATTTCTTTCATGACCGGACAATGGTTTTGGATCTGAAACAGCCTCCGGAGTGAACTAACTGCATCTGTAGCTAACTAACCAGCCAGATGTTTGCAACAAGTCAACTCCGTTGTAAACAGCAGTTGTTGTCATAACCAAAAAGCCAAAGGAAGGAAACACTACAGAAATTTACTCGAAATTATCCATTGCAAGCCAGATTTGAAATAGTAAAACCAGATGGATTTCATGGTGCCAGTTTTCAAGCATCATTTAAATATCAGATATTTTGTTGAATTAAGGGGGTTACAAGCTTTCACAAAATGTTTAGTTCTTTCTTTGACAGCGACACATTTTCTTCTTAATAAATACAACTTAAAGTAGGCAGTGACTAATAAAAATTCATCTCTTCAAAATAATACATATTTATTTTTCAGCTAGACTAAAGAATTTTTTTTATTAGTTTTTTGTATTGTGGTGTCGTCATAGAGGCACCACAATGGTAGCACTTTAAGTCCTAATGTAAACCTATTCACAGCTTAATATACCTCCATAGTTAACTGCAGTCTATCCATACAATGTTGTTGCCATACTATTATCACATCACTACATGTCATGTTGCATACCTTATATAAAGGCTGTACCTTCCTGATTAAAGCTGTCCTTCAAGTGTTAGCCTACAACACTGTGTTCCCTAGTCCTAACTATTCCTTAGTTGAACCCACTAGTGTATGATTACCACCCTCATACATCACACTGAATTACGGTGGTTTTTTAAATACCAAATTAATTTTCATTTTTCAAGTTGGGATAAAAAAGAAATGGATTCCTTTTCAATCATTCTCACTGGTAAAAACTCTGACTTGAGGATTTTTCTAAACACACGCATTCATTTAAATCCTGAAAAAAGTTACGAATTGGCTTTAATTAATTTAGACACGTATAACAGTATACACAATATAACTTCACAAAATAATGAAATCCATTATACTACAGATGCTGGTGCCTCCTGGCAAAAATTGACTATTACTCCCGGAGCTTACAAAATCGAGGATTTGAATAAATTTATCAAGTCAGCGATAGATGTAAATAGCCACAGCAAAAAAGCAATTTCTGTTCTTCCGAATCTAAACTTGATAATTACCGATCTGCACTACGGAATATCCATTTTTGGCAACAAGAGTTTAGCTTGTGTGTTGGGGTTTGAATTGGAAAATTATTGAATAAGCCAAGAAAGCCAAAATACAGTAGACGTTACGCCTGTAAATGCAATTTTTGTTTATACTCATAGGCAATTCTTACCTAAACCATGACACCCAGCCAACTTGACATTCCTTTTAACCCAATTCACGTCTTGGTTTCAAAATCATAGAGACTCCTCATAATTTACAGTCATGGCCCAATTATTATGGATTCGCCAAAAAAAGGTACATTTTTTTTCATTTAGAAGCATACATTGACTATTTAGGTTACTTAACTGATATTAAAACTTCATTTTAATGTTTGGTATGTGTTTAACTCCATTTTACAACACTAAAAGGAACACCAGTACCATGTGGTGTGCCTCAGGGTTCAGTTTTGGGACCACTGCTTTTCTTAATATTTATTAATGATTTAAATCTTTCAACTACAGATATCTTTGGCTTCAAATTAGCGGATGATCTCAAAATTAGTGCGGAAAATTTAACCTTGTCTAGATCACATGATCTACAGTCACAGATTCAAAAAGTGGTTGAACTACACTACACTTTGGCAACTATCGTTAGCTGTTCAAAAGTGTCAGTTTCCAGGTGGGTAATTTTACCAGAGTTAATAAGTATAATCTTGAAAACGTGCTTCTTGCATCAGTTAATGAGATATGGGACCTTGGGAACTGGTTCACTAGCAACTTAAAATCATCTACTCACTGTAAAAAAGTCTGCGAATCTGCTAATCGTCGTTCAGCTATTGTAAATCGAAGTTTTATCTCTGGAAATTCTGTTACCAAGGTATGGGATTTTAAGTTATTTGTACGTTCCTTGTACGAGGGGCCACACATGGAAGGTTTCAACTCCTGTAGCACATTTAAACTGTCGCCGGAACTTCTTTTTGGTCAGGGTGGTAAGGCCTTGGAATTCCATCAGCAATGAAACAGTGTCTGCATGCACTGTTGCTAGATTTAATGGACTGTTGCATACTAATGATTTGAAAAAATTCCTTAAACGCCTACTACCGGTGGTCAATGGGTGATTCTTGCTCAAATAAACTGGTAGCAATATAAGCGGACTCCCGTCCCTTTTGTTATCCCTCCACTTTACTAGTGTAAAATGTTGTTGTTATTATTATTATTTATATTAAATGGCACTGTGTGATGCTTTTTGGCAGCTTTCCTAAGTTTGACACCAGAGGTTGCAAATGGCTGACTGCTGGTAGGAAGGCTCTCACAAATACTCTTAAGAATATTAAGCTGCTTTCCTGATTACGATGTTGTACAAAGATGTACATTAGTCGTTTTAACAGTGTTAGGCTTCTTGAAATGTAGTTGAACTTACTGATTGATATTTTTGTCCAGTTCTGGTTCAATTCAACCAAATTCATCCAAATTCATCAAAATTAACGAAAGGAAAGCTCTTAAAATACACGTACACATGGTCAAATCAAGTTGTTATTGAAAAATACAATCTTGACACAGAAGGGTATTGCAAAACAATTCCAAATTTACCTCTGGTGGTTAATTTAGTAAAGAAAAAGGATGGACTTGCATCATCCAAACGAAAAAGAAAATGTGGAAAAATACGCCTATCATCTGTCTGTGATGATTGTAAACTGATTCATCTTTGTCAAAGAAATCACAAACTCTCCTCAAAAAATTAAAACAACTTTAGGAGCAATCAGGGGTAATTGCAAGCCCAGGAAACGTCAGGAGGCATCTGTGTGCAACTGATAAGAAAGCTCAACGGCCACGAAAGAAGCCGAAAATCATGCCGCAAATGATGAAACAAAGACTGGAGTGGGCAAAACAGGACAAGTCTTGGGCTTCTTAACAATGGAGGAAGGTAATACACTGTACAAAATTGGCATTGGTGTGTTTTACCTTACTCCACTGTTGAGAAGCACGAGCAATGTACCATTTTGCCCAGTACAGTTTTTATTTCAACATCCACGGTATGATTTTCAGCTTCTTTCGTGGGCGCCGAGCTTTCTTATAAGCTGCACACATATGCCTCCTGACGTTTCCTGGGATTGCAATAGCCACTGATTGCTCCCAAAGTTGTTTTAACGTTTGGAGGGAGGACAGTTTGTGATTGCTTTGGCACACATGCATCAGTTTGCGATCATCACGGGCAGATGATAGGCGTACTTTCCCACATCTTCACTTTCGCTTAGGGGACGCAAGTCCATCCTTTTTCTTTACCAAATTAACCATCAGAGGTTCATTTGCAATTGTTTTGCAATACCCTTCTGTGTCAAACTTGTATTTTTCAATAAGAACTTGATTTGACCATGTTTACGTGGACTTAGAGCTTTCCTATTACCCATTTGGATGAGTTAGGACAAATTTGGTCGAATTGAACCTGAAAAGTAAAAAATATCAATTAGTAAGTTCAACTACAATTCTCGGCGCCTAAAACTGTTCAAACTACTAATGTCCATCTTTGCACAACATCGTAATTAGGGCAGCAGCTTAAAATTCTTACTAGTGTTGGTGAGAGCCTTCCTACCAGCAGTCAGCCATTTGCAACGATTCTTGTGACCTCTGGTATCAAACTTAGCAAGCTCCAAAAAAAGCGTCACACAGTGCTATTTAGTGCTCTAAAATGGCGTTAAACACATACCTTTCACTAAAATGAAGATTTAATATCAGTTTAGAAACCTAAATATTCAATGTTATGGAGAAAAACTAAAAGTTGAAAGGGACAAACTACACACGCATTTCAAGGCTGCAGAGGAATCACCAGTTTTTGGTGGATGCACATTGTCTGGATGGATGATTTGGTATGTGAATCTATGAATACTTCTAGACTGACACTGTATGTTGTTCACTGCCACCCAACCACCAGCTGCAGTACTTCCCGGAATTGAAACCCGATCTGGTCCGCAATTGAAATCTGATATGGGCACAGTCATCTTGGACTTAAACATTTTGCTGGTTCGAGCCTGACTACTAGCGGATTTTTTTAATGTTTTT
>JAHWFP010201762.1:0-22551 GCA_023313725.1 Lithobius niger | reverse complement strand
CTATTAACGGAAACCTTGAACAAATAATACTAAACTCGAGTGCAATAGTAAAAAAGCTACCACTTGGCACTGAAGCAAATATTCTTTCCAACCTTGACCATAAACCTGAAACACTTGCAACAAATCTAAAATCGCATCATAACCAAAGTGTTGAAAAAATTTATCGCACTTTGGAAGAAACTATCCATCGACACTTCAATTATTTAAAAAGAATTTTGGATCAAAGATACGAACAGATTCTAACCGAATTAAATGACAAAGTTACCTTGGCTTGTGCCAAATAAAAACTGTGACAGTATAGAGCTTCCTTGTAAGCCACTAGACCCATCCCTGAACTACATTATCAAAGCACTCCTGACTTCTGACGTAAATAGGACACCTGGACTTTTGTTTGCACAAGTCGATATCCAAAATATAAAAAAAAACCACTAAATACATAAATAAACAGTGCTTCATAGTAGGGTAGAATGCGATATTAACTCAGCTGGTCACCCCCCACTTCTGGTCATGTGATATAAGTTCATAGATTTTAAATGAAGTCGCACCGTGAGGGTCTCGCCATTTAGATTCAATGGCTCGTTGGTCTGAGATGTAAGCCACACTCTTATACTTCTGATTAAGTTCATAGTAATGGGTAAAGAGATTAAATTATGTGGAGACTAGATGATTTTGAAACCCGGAGATGAATTTGGATAAAACGAATATAATGTGGGTTGACTGTCACCATTTACGTAATAATTTCCAATGATATCAACGTGCACAAAAATTGTGTTTATATTTATGATTTCGACGGTATTTTGACTTTTTCGACTCCTCAAGTAGGTTCCTACATGAAACCCCAAGACTCAAGTCAAGCTATTTTCACTTGTGAATGCTACTCCATATTTTGAATCGTTAATTATAAAGGTGGTTCTTAAAGTGTTTACGTTCGGAAGAATCGAAATGGCTTCCCTTTCATGGCCATTTTGAACTATCGAGTTTTTGAGAAATTTATCCAAATCTTCAATTTCTTAAGTCCCGTGTGTGAATATCACTTACTGCCAAGTTAGACCAGCATCTGCGATGTATTTAATTTCGTTATTTTTTAATCGATGTTGTATGTGCTGTTATACGTGTCTAAATTGATAGGCGCTAATTCTTAGTTTTTTTCAGGGTCTGAATGAATTGGCGTATTTAGATTAAATCTCAAGTCGGAGTTTTTGCCAGTGAGGATAAAAGAACAAGAGTCCATTTTTGTTTTTAATTTCCTTTTTTGATCCGATAAACAGAGTTTACTAATACGTAGGTACGGAAGCCTGCCAAATTTATGGGGAGGCAAAAAAACACCCTCCAGAATAAGGAAAATTTAGTAAAGGCACCCCTCCTCTACGCCGGTCGGAAGTGATGTCATTCCCGCACTCATCGGAAGTAACATTATAGGAGACAGCGAAAACGAATAAAAGGTAGTTAAGAGGCCCACTCTCCTCCAGACCGACAGAAGCCACAGGAAGTGACACTCTCCGCATGACCGGAAGTTACATCATTACCCACACTTTGATCGCGCAACCTGAAGTGACGTGATAGGAGGAAGCACCCCTCCTCCAGATCGAAGAAAACGAATGAAAGGTAGTAAAAGGCACTTTTCCACCGTCCGACATCTTGACGAATACGAAAAAACAATAAAAAAGGATTTAAAAGACACTTTTCCACCCTCCTCCAGATGGATGAAAAACGGAAGTGACACCTTTAACCCCTCTTTTCAGTACGTGAGTGGAAGTGCATCATTACACCCACTTTTATCACATGACCGGAAGTGGGGTGTTATTAGCTGACTTAATATCGCATTCTACCCTACTTTTCATTAAAGACGCCACCATTACAGTTGATAATCCCTCAACAACTGATTTTGTACTACCTGATACGGTTACCGTGCGTCAAAACAATGGAAGTTCTCAGAAAAGAAGAAAAGGAAACCAGTCAACTGTGCCGAAGCCAAAAACCAACCAGGAGAACAGTGCCACCAGGATAACTCCGACGTCATTGCACGGTTAAACAAATATAACCCTACAAATTGCAAGTGCGTGAAAACACCGAACTGCTACACTGGAATGACAGAGACCAATTCGTAATTATTGGTGATTCAAACCTTCGTTCTTTACGAACAAACAACCACGCATCATCCAGGACTTGGACGATGCTCGGCTGCAAAGCACAGCACCTGCACACAAAAATCCCAACCCTTCTAGAAATACTGAGAATAAGGTAAATGCGATCTTGTGTGCAGGATCAAATAATATTTGGCCGGTACCCCTATGATAATTGTTGACCACTTGTCAGCAGTAGTCACAGTCATAAAGGCTTTAAAACCACTCGCTCAGGTTTCTTTCATTGGTATCTTCCCACGCATGAGTAGAAGCAGAAGAAATGAAGACACCGATGTTGCGGAAACAAATGCTCTGCTGAGGAAACTCTGTGTGGAAAAAAAACCTAAACTTCATCTCTATTGAAAGACAACTGATGTCCGAATGGGGATTAATGGCAAGTGATGGAATACATCTCACTAAACTGGGGAAGATGATGCTGGCGGTGGAAATGAAATCTATTTTATCTGACGGGATGGTCATTCAAAGAGGTGACCGTTTGTCGGAAAACATGTTGTCATAAATGGGACAGTACCTGGCTTGCAAACCACTCCCCATCTCTTTGCATATGCAAATCCTACTTTTTTAAACACCCAGAGAACTTGCCGAAATATCTCGATTTCTCACCCGAATATGTTACCTAAAAATGTTGTGTGCATCCTTTTGAATGCGCGGAGTCTTGTAGCTAAACTTGCTGATTTCCATATTCTTTTGTTGAGTGACCAGTACGATCTATTTTTCATTTCAGAAACTTGGGTTAACCAATCCTTTACTGATGCAATGGTGTTAAATGGCGTGTCTTATGAGTTGATTAGAAGGGACAAAGCCACTCGGGCGGGGGGAATCGCGGTGGTCTACATGAGAGGACTATGTGTTACTACAAATTTTATTTCTGATGAGGCTGAGGCAATGGCTGTTCTACTTACATCTTCCAAACTCAACTTTATATTATGTTATAGCCGTAACGGTTATTGTAAGGACCAAATTAAGAAAATTGCAGCATTTATAAAGTCTGCAACTGTCCCGGACCATACGAATATTACATTTGGCGATCTAAATCTCTCAAGTGTTGACTGGACAGTTGTCACCTCGCCTGATCGGACCCAAAATAAGTTCCTTAATCTAATCTTGGTTTGTAGCTACACACAGTTAGTTTCAAAACCTAATTGAGGTAAAAAATATCCTCGACGTTATTCTCACTGACGATGTTAGTGCAATTTTTGATGTGAAAGTTATGGTAAAATTGGGTACGAGTGACCATAACATGGTTTCTTTCAAACTCCACCAGAACTTCTCTACTTTTGAGAATTATTCTAAGGTACAGTTCCGGTAAAAAAAAACGCCTTCGTTATACGGAAGAAGTTGCAAGATTAATGTATGTGACACTGAACGAAATGTTGATACCTCGAAAACTACTGGACAGAATTGAATGAAACAAAAACTGGGTTGCTTATTATGATATCAGCTATATTTCTATATGTATTACACGTAATGGTAAGTCGCCAAATATAATTGGCCGAGCGAGCAACACGAGTTGATAACTAATAATATAACTCATTAATTACTGGATAGAATTGAATAAAACTAAAACTGGAATAATTGTTATGATATATGCTATATTTCTATATATATGACATGCAATATTCAGCAGAAAAATATAATATGCAATTCAGACTTTGTTTCATGAAATCCTTCCACTGGTTTTTGAGATATCATCAGATATCATTAAATTTTCCTCGCTCAGCCAATTATTTTCAGTCAATTAACGTAGTATTTAACAAGGATAGAAATACAGTAGACAATCTAATAAGTGTTTCAGTCTTTGTTTCAGGAAAATCTGTCTAGTAGTTTTCAAGATAACTGAGTTTCTGCATGGTTGTTATTAGTGTTATGGTTAGTCGGCCTATTTTACCAACCAAAAGCCATAAGTCAAGAATGACCAATATTCAATATTTCACATATATTCTATCTTAAAATATATAGATTCAATAAAGACGATAGTACGTTTTCTTAAGGCCAGTATTTAATTACGTGATTGGTTTACAATCGTCCTGCTATTTATCCTAGCCAGGAATAAAATGTATATCAATAATTCATCATATTATGATAATTTCATATTCACAAATATTATTCGTGATTTTGGGCCAGGTTGGATAACTGATTCATGGAATGTATATTATAGGCTACTTATTAGCTTGATATAGATAAATTCTATATTCTGTCAACGTTAAGATAATTCTATATAAGTCAGAACGATACTTAATTTCGGATGTTGAGGTCTGAGCATGAGCAGCAATGAGCACGTCTGGGAAGCAGCAATTCGGTCATGAACTGGAATCTGAATTCTGTCGAATGAATTCTGTTTTGCTTTCCTCTTTTCATTTTATACTTTTTAGGTGAATAGGCATGATGTCATTTTTCACTACCTCATGTTACTATTTTTAGATTTCCTGTAACTAGTATTCCATCATCCTATTGCATGTGTTACATCAGCCACTGCATTCGTTTGCATCATCCTTCTAGAAGTTTTGCTATTGCTCATCTTGCATGACTCTGCCTGTCTGACTGACCATGAATATATTATCCAAACCTGTTTCACAATATTTCTTTCCCCATAGTGACTTGACTTGGTTCTTTTAGACTCAGTATAAAATAATAAATATAAAAGGATTTCTGTGTGCTAGAAGTTTGATTAATATGTAATATATTAATGTGATTTTGATTAATATTTATATTTATAATTGTTTATTAATTCCATGATTAATTAACTAATTAATCGTTAACATTGTCCTAGACTAAACTAGGGCTTAGGTGACCTGAAATGGGTCTCCAAGCCCTGTCCAACTGAACTTTTATAAATCAGGCCGCACCACTCCATGTATTATGTGCATGCTCCCCAATTTTCAATCCTAAGATCGGGTACCGGAAAAACCTATTACTTTTTCTTGGCCTATTCTTTCTTTTAGGTAAAACAACTTGTACCAGTACACATGCACAAAAATCCATGTTGTGAAAATTTTGAGCACACATTCATCATAAGAATTATTTTCGACCAATTTTGAGTCACTATCTACCAGATAATTGAACCAAGTCGCTTAGGAAATTCACAATTTCTGTTGGGGGGGGGGAAGAATCTTCTTTGAAGAATTCTTCTCTTCCCTCCATCTTGTTTTCCCCTCTGCCTTGTGATCTTCTCTGTTACATGCTTGGAGAAGTCTTGTATTTTCCTTGCTTCATATTTTCCATGATTCTTTATTTTCATGATATTTCTCTTCCCAATTTCCTGCATTTGGATGGCTTTTATGGTTCCATCTATCTTGGCGACAGTCCTCGACCAAGTTTGTGACCCATCCTTCCTTCTGGGACCAATGACCTTTTAATATGCAGGGAAAGAGAAAAAATTCACAATAAATGTACTTATTATGTTGCCTTCAGCCACTCGCAATAGTATACTGCAACAATATGACTATATGCAATTGTGACGAGTGTTTGGTCCTACGCCGGTCACTTTTTATTTCACTTTCGTGACGCATGTTTGGTCTTATGCCGGTCACTATGAAATTTTTTATACACTCATTAAAAATAAAAGTACTATTTTTTCGTACTTTGTGACACGTGTTTGGTCCTACGCCGGTCACTTTTTATTTCACTTTCGTGACGGATGTTTGGTCCTAAGCCGGTCACTATGAAATTATTGTATACACTCATTAAAATAAAAAGTACTATTTTTCGTACTTTGTGACACGTGTTTGGTCCTACGCCGGTCAGTTTTTATTTCACTTTCGTGACGCATGTTTGGTCCTATGCCGATCACTATGAAATTTTTTATACACTCATTAAAATAAAAAGTACTATTTTTCGTACTTTGTGACACGTGGTTGGTCCTACGCCGGTCACTTTTTATTTCACTTTCGTGACGCATGTTTGGTCCTAAGCCGGTCACTATGAAATTTTTGTATACACGCATTAAAATAAAAAGTACTATTTTTCGTACTTTGTGACACGTGTTTGGTCCTACGCCGGTCACGTTTTTATTTCACTTTCGTGATGCATGTTTGGTCCTATGCCGATCACTATGAAATTTTTTTTATACACTCATTACATTTAATTGCTTTTCACTGCTCCCAATTTTTCTTGCAACCGACTGCGTTTTGCGGCTGCGCTTTTTACATCTTACTGCTCTTCTTAACTGCTCAGCCACTTTTTAAAGAGATTCAACATCAATTATATCAAATTTAATTTTCCAATTTCACTTGTTTATTACTGATCCTTCATGATTTCTAATTTTCCGTAACAATTTTCAAAATTTTGTTTTGTCAGCTTCTTTCATTTTGAACGATTAAATTTTGAGTATTTCAACTTCTTTATTTTCGTGAGTTTGGTTGAGTCTTGCGACCTTCACCTCAGCCAGTTTCCGTTTTGCTGAGAATTTTAACTTAGATTGTTTTCGCAAAAGTGAATGTTCCAGAATCTGACTGTATTGTTTAGCTTGCTTTTAAATAGATGCTTGTTTACGTCTGTTTTACCCCTGGGAGATAGAGGGAATTCGCTATGAATAGATCGAACTGGATCTTTCTAGGTTTGCATCCGGCATGAACGTATGCCTTTTGTGTATGGGTATTAGAGACTTATACAACCCGGTTTGTGGGAGGAGTAGTTAGGGAAGAAACTTCGAGATGCTGAATGGGGGTAATTCTTTTCGAGGAAGGGTTAAGAAACCCACTATGTCAATCGTGACCTTTGCCCTGATTGGTTGTTGTCAAGGATGGAAAGGCCCTTTAAAATCTAAAGGGCCCGCTATTCTAATCATACCGCCCGAAAATTTTCCAACTGTCTGCACCGCTTTACTTTCTCCCGTTAGTGTATCCCGCTCACTAAAATGTCCGACCGCAGACCTACCCAAAACGCCGTAGACGGCCTGTGCTGCGATGTTGTCAGTATTCTGCGTACTTTTCATACGGAGTTAGCTGCAATCGTCAATCAGACGATTCACTTCTATACCTACTGTCGGTCGCCCGTGCCTGTGGAGTGTCCGCATGTTGAAGCGGGGAGATGCCCGCCCACATTTTCCTATCCTGGCGAGGACATAACGTCGTTCTTGTGGCGAAATCTATTTCAACAACAATTATTTTACCTCGCCAGGTTTGGTTACCTGCTACATTCACCTCCCTTACATGAGACATACGAAGAAAGGGCCGACCGATTTTTTCGGCATTTTCGCTACTGCTCCCATCCAAATGGACTCTATTATTGCTATTCCCACCCCTTTTTTTACCTGCCTTTTCCCGAGGCAGGTGAAGAGTTTATTTTTTTTCACAGCAGAGCCGTACTTGCGGAAGCCAGTTGCGGCTTCGCCATATCCCACCCCGCTGGCCTACAACCAACCCAGCAGTACAGATGTCCTACCGGAGCTCCTACTGCTTCCCCGGGACCACCTCCTGAATTAATTCCTGATCCCCCAGCTATAGCAGTAGCGGTTGTCGACACCAACTTCGTCGTACCTGAAGAAATCGACATGGTCCCAGATCCTGTCGTTATTCACCTAGAAAGCCCAGCCTCCCCTGACTCTTTCGAGCCCGAAGATAATTGAAGGTAAGAATTATCTCATATTTAAAGTTCACAAGTAAATATTGCCAAAATCTGAATAATTTATTAATTTGACTAGGCTATACCTAGCGATGCATTCCCTATTGTTTTGTAATAGCAATATTTTATTTTAACGCCAATCTATCCTGCATGATGTCCCTATCCAGTGATTTATAGTCTTTTTAATATTTGGAGAAGATCTTTGGCTAATTGCTGAGATCGATCAAAATTTATTAAAAAAAAAATCTTACATTTATGCAGGATAGTATTCCTTGAACTAGTTGTTCGGTGTATTACAGGATTTTTTTTTTATTCTAGTCATTTGTTTGCTTGTTACTTAGAGAAAATCTCTGGCTACTTGCCAAGAATGATCCGAGTAACTTAAATTGCAATTTTTGTGATATTTCCTATCGCATAAGTTTGAACAGTATCTAAGGGTAGCCTATGTCAATTACGTGTATCCAAAATCGTGTAACTCATAATTATATCGATAGGCTACGTGGTTTCTTCACCTGTATTTACAATACTGAGTAAATTTTAGCGATTTGCAAAACGTATTTTGGTAAAATATCTCAATATTTATACGAATACTTGAGAGTATTCGCGTTGAGAGTAATCTTCAACTGCCTGCAATAGCAGTGTCAATTTCTGTTTCTTTAGCAACTTAAATTATAGTGCTGGTTCACTGTTTGTATGAACTGTATGCCTTATTTCAGCTATAATAGTTTGGAATAATTTCCTAAGTTTTGGAAGTAATGAAAGTTTATTTTTTTTATTTTTATTTTCCAGGTTCTGCTGGGAAATCTGCCGGAAGATTTATTCATTTTTTTTTCAATTCGTTTCATTAATAGTTTTCTGTATTGGCTTCGGCCTATGGTTTGTGCAGTGCGCCATTGCCTGGCCCAGTTAGTGAGTCTGCTGATTTAGCGGATATGCATGCTGAGCTCAGGTCTTTGACGAGCACGGTAGGCATGCTTGTTACTTTGTTGACCCAGCAACATCCATCTTTGCAGGGTCTTTTGGGTTCTTCAAAACCGGTTGATGTCTTGCCGTCGACATCTGCCCAGCCTGCTACTGTTCCTGATCCTGTTCCTGTAACTGTTCCCAGGCAGGTTAAGGCTGTAGTTAAGCCTCCTCCCGCCCGGAGTGCACCACAGAAGGTGTCAAAGAAGGCTCCTGCTGGTACATCCTCAGCACCACCCGTGAGGAAGTTACCACCAGGAGAGAAGGTGAAACAGTTGTCGAACGACCAGCTTGCTGAGGGGTCCATTGCGTCCCCTCCACAATTTGATCCTCCTTTACCCATGGAGCAGGGAGATATTTCCTGTTCCACTTCTCCTGGGCTTTTTCCTCCTTCCGAGGACAACTTCGTTCTGGACCTCACTCCGGCTTTTGATTCGGGGGAGGATTCAGATGTTTTCGGGTCGCCCAGGGGAGGAGTTGGGGAGGATGATTCAGTCTTAAGCCCGTCCTAATGCCTGCGCATTCCATCGTTCAGTGGAACTGCCAAAGTTATCGGACCCATGCAGAAGAGCTGCGACTGCTTTTGTCGCATTGGCGACCTCTGTGCTGCTGCCTTCAGGAAACTTGCTTTAAGGCGTCGGATAATCCGGTTGTTAGGGGTTACTCTGTCTACCGTCTGGATGCATCCCTGTGCCACGTGCACATGGTGGTGTTGCAGTGCTGGTTCAACACTCTCAGCCGCATGCCAGTGTGCCTCTGCACACTAGATTTCAGGCGGTAGCAGTTCGAGTTTCTTTTCAATTAGATATTACTGTCTGTTCGGTTTATTTACCGCCGGATGAGGTCTTTGGGGTTGGTGACCTAGAGGACCTGGTTCGCCAGCTTCCTGCCCCGTTTCTCCTGCTGGGCGACTTTAACAACCACCACGTCCAGTGGGGAGGACCTAATACTGACAACAAAGGCAGGATCCTTGAGGAGTAGATGCAGAGGGGGTCCGTTTGCATCCTGAACGATGGAGCCATGACACACTGTAACCTGGCCACGGGCAATTGGTCAGCGGTGGACTTAGCCTTTTGCTCCCTTGCCGTCCCAGTTCACTTCACTTGGGCTGTCA
This sequence comes from Lithobius niger, assembly GCA_023313725.1. Taxonomy (NCBI): domain Eukaryota; kingdom Metazoa; phylum Arthropoda; class Chilopoda; order Lithobiomorpha; family Lithobiidae; genus Lithobius; species Lithobius niger. The sequence goes on along the minus strand of JAHWFP010201762.1, from coordinate 12,768 downwards.
CTGCCGATCTGCATGGAAGTGATCACCTCCCCGTTGTGTTGTCCACGACACAAGGGGGTTCTGTGGCTTCCAGGCCAGCCCGGTGGGCGCTTAAACGTGCTGCATGGTCAGCCTTTGCTGAGGCTGCTGTATTTCAGCGTGCGGTTGAGGACTTTTCTGATGTAGATGAACTTTCCACTCATTTCGCTGACGTGGTCCTTGCTGCTGCTCATGCTACTATCCCGCGTTCGTCCACACAGCCGCGGCGGGTTCCTGTTCCGTGGTGGACGCCTGCTTGCGTGCATTTACGGTCATCCCAACTACTGACAACTTTGTAGCCTTTAAGAGCTGTCGTGCCCGTGCCAGGTATGTCATCCGTGAGGCTAGACGTGCTTCGTAGACAGCTTATGTTTCGTCGATCACGAGCTCCACGCCTTCTCAGCAGGTGTGGCGGGAGGTGCACCAGATCTCGGGGAGGAACGTGTCTTCCCCCGTTTCACAGCTGAAGGTGGCGAATTCCGTGATCTCTTCTGTGCCGGATATCGCCGACTGTCTTGCGTCTGCGTTTGCGCGGGTCTCGAGTGATAACCATTATGATCCTAGTTTCCTCAGAATAAAGCGTAGAGAAGAGGCTCACACTCTAGACTTTTGCTCCGACGGGCTAGAGGAGTACAATTTACCGTTCACCAGGCAGGAATTTGTTTCAGCTTTGTCCAAGTCGCATGACTCCGCCCCAGGGCCTGATGATGTTCACTATCAGCTGTTGAAACATCTGCCTCTTGCCTCCCAGCAGTTCTTGCTGGAGATGTTCAACCGTGTGTGGGCAGAAGGCTCTGTTCCGGCAGCGTGGAGGACAGCAGTGGTCATCCCGATTGTGAAACCGGGCAAAGACCCTACTGCTTCTTCCAGTTATTGCCCAATCGCTCTGACTAGATGTGTCTGTAAACTTATGGCACGGATGGTCAGTGAGAGCTTGGTCTGGGTGCTGGAATCACGCGGATTCTTATGTGGCTTTCGACGTTTTCGGTCAACCATCGATCATCTGGTTGCCCTTGAATCGGATGTGAGGGAGGCTTTTCGCCTGCGTCAACATCTGGTTCAGGTTTTCTTTGACTTGGAGAAGGCTTATGATACGACCTGGCGTTATGGGATTCTCCGTAATCTCTATAACTGTGGCTTGAGGGGACGGATGCCACTGTTGCTTTCCGCTTACCTCTCAGGCCGTTCTTTTCGTGTTCGTGTCGGGGCGACTCTTTCCCGCCCGTTCGTCTTGGAGAATGGTGTGCCTCAAGGAGGTGTTCTTAGTGTCATCTTGTTTGCTATTGGGATCAACCCCATTGCTCAGCAAGCTGCTGTTACCCAGTCATTGTTTGTCGATGACTTCGGCCTGCGCTTTCGGGCAGCTCGCATGCAGACCCGCGAGCGGCAGCTACAGCTGGCGATTAACAAAGTCCAGACCTGGGCGGTCAGTAATGGTTTCCGGTTTTCTCCGGACAAGACTGTGTGCATTCACTTTTGCCGCCAACGAACGCTGCACTTAGATCCTTGCCTGTACTTGGGGTGGGCGCAGATTCCTGTTGTCCCACAGGCACGTTTCCTGGGTCTGGTGTTCAATTCCAGGTTATCTTGGCTTCCACACTTGCGCCAACTTAAAGACAAGTCTTTGCGGGCACTTAACATCTTGCGGGTTCTGTCGGGCACTTCATGGGGTGCCGATCGCACTGTCATGTTGCGCCTCTACAGAGCCCTTGTCAGCAGCAAACTTGATTATGCGTGCATGGTGTATGGTTCGGCTAGTGAATCGACTCTTCAGATGTTGGACACTGTGCTTCACAGTGGCCTGCGTGTGGCGACTGGGGCATTTCGAACTTCTCCAGTGGTCAGCCTCTATGCTGGGGCCTCGGAGCCACCTTTGGCCATTCATCGGCGAAAGCTGGCCATTCAGTATGCTGTGCATTTACGTGCTGTGGAATCCAGTCCTGCTTGGTCCATGGTTTTTGGGCCAGACTTGCGAGTCGGTAGACGCAGGGTGGGTAAGGGTGATTTCCGCGATAGGCTCCAGCAGTCCTGTCAGGAGATAGCCTTTGAAATGCCCAGCGTCTTGAGGCTTGGGGGATGCCAGTAGCCCCTTGGCTTGTCCCAAGTGGCATTTTCATTTTCGCTCTGGCGTCCGTCCCGAAGGGTTCCACACTACCTGCAAGGTACTTACAGGAGTTCCGGCGGCTGTGTTCTCAGTACGCCGGTTATCAGCGGCTGTTTACTGATGGGTCGAAGTCTGACGCTGGCGTGGCTTGTGCTTGTGTTTGTAAGGGAGTGACGGTTGCCCATCGCCTTCCATCAGGCTATTCTGTGTTTTCTGCAGAGCTTTTGGCTCTCGGTTTGGCGGTGGAATGGATCCTTGGCCTTCAGGGCACGCATTTCATTATCTTTAGCGATTCCATGAGTGCCCTGGAGTCCTTGGCGACTTACAATCCTCGGAACCCCTTGACAGAACGTGTCCAAGCTTTGCTTTCCCGCTTGCCTGGCCAGCGGAAAACCGTGCTTTTCTACTGGATCCCGGGCCATGTTGGGATAGGTGGAAATGAGCAAGCGGATTCTGCAGCAAAAGGGGCCCTTTCTGGCCCTCTCGGAAGGGATCTCAGCCTTGTTCCCTCGGACGCTTTTCCAACTCTGCGTCTGAGGTTACATGCTTTTTGGCAAGCCTCGTGGGATGGACAGGACGGCAATAAATTACGAGCAATTAAAGGCACTGTTGAGGAATGGCACTCGGCGTGTCGCCGCAGTCGCCGTGAGGAGGTGGTGTTGGCCCGTTTGCGCATTGGTCACACTCGACTTACTCGCTGTTTCCTTTTGCGGGGGGTTGACCCTCCTGAATTTTATTGGTGTCGGTGGCCACTTACGGTCCGGCACTTCCTTGTTGATTGTTGCCATCTTGATGGTTTTCGTCGTCGTTTCCATCTTCCGCATGACATTGTGCGTCAATTGGGCGATAAGTCTGTCCTCCTGTCCGGTGTTTTTCAATTTTTGCAGGAGGTACAGATGTATGACAAGATTTAGATTAGGGGTTTGAATAATATCTCTGTAATGTGTGGTGCAGTTGCAACGCGGACCACTGCACTGTGACTGAGGTGGCGCTAATGACCAAGCTGTCGACGCGCCATTAAGCCTCATCTCCCCCCCTATGGTTTGTAATATGTTTAGTAAAAAATATAATCATCATTCAATTAAATAGTTAAACCCATTTCTGCCTTTTGTTCTATCTTATTTCAACTTGGTTTAATAGTGTGGAGGTTTGAACTTGTATAAGGCTTGTAATTTCATGTCTGTGTTAGGAATTGCGCCACAATTTTAACGTTTTTACGCAATTCCTATCATGGCCTTACAGAGCCACCGTACAATTTGAAACTGGAAATCGGTAGTTCTATCGATAGGTTATGCTCGCCATGAGACTTCAGTTGTTTATCAATGATTCGTTTATTTCTACGTGTCAATAGTGAGCCAGGAACAGTGCACTTCGTTTTGATTAATTCTTACCAATTGTTTATTTAGTTATCCAAGTTGAATTTGTGATTTCGATTTTATACGCTATTTAATTTCTTTGAAATGTATTTTGTGTTTACGATCTTTGTTTGTTTTGGTTCTAAACTGGCATAATTTATTCAATGAAAGTGAAAGCGATGATGTCAGAGTTTTCCTGTCTCATGATTGGCTTGCTAGCTTGGCCATGTGTTGATGACGTATGCATCTACGGGGTTCGCAACCACACCACACGGGTGAAAATTTACCAGTTCCAGACGCCATCTTTGCTTTATGAAACATCGTTACGAGTCTCCGGCATTTGCTTCAATTATGTCCCTTAATGATTGTTCAAAATCGTAAGTTTCTTGTCGAATATGCTTTATAAGAGTCTAAAGTACCCTCGTAGTATATTTGTTTAAAGTTTTAACTTGATTTATTTCCGAAATTTGTGATTTTCCGATCGCTTATGCGACGCGTTTTGAACAGTTAACTTCCCTTTCTCCGGTCTGTCATCGGCGCTTCGCTTAGGCGTGCAAACCGATCAACTTACTCGTTTGAAAAGTTAATTTGATGCTTAAATACTTTCAATTAATTGAAAACAAGTCAATAATATATAACCGGAACCTAGTCCAAGTATTTTAACCAATTTATTTAAGTTTTCTTTTGATTATTTTGGCTTAGAAAAACAAAACCATGTTGCGTGTAGTTGTACTGCCTTTCTCCCATGTTAACGGCCCATGGGCGAAGCAAATGCTATAGGCTACTATTTTATTTACTCATCGTCAACCTTCGCCTCATCCAATTGACGTCTAATTCTAATTTCCGGTGTTAATTTTGATGAACGGGTATTATATGAATGTGTGGCGCCCCTCTGGCGCTGTAAATTTAATTCAAAATCTAGTTTTTTATGCCTATCTTGCAAAAATCCCGCCGAACGAAGTTCGGGATCCGTTTTAATTTTAGCCGGTTGTTGGTTTGTTGTATCGTCTGCATTGGATGGAGCGAAGTTTGGCACACACATTTCAGACTCATGGTCTGTTGGATCCAATAATAACTCTGAAATATATTCTTTTAATTTCAATTCATTTTCTGATAATTCTTCCTTAACGTATTCCGCTACATCTAAATCTGAAGCTCCGTTAAAAGGCATAGGCAAGTTATTTTGCCGAAGAAACCAAGGACGAAGATGATTTTATGGCATCGAATAATTTTCGTTGGATCTAGAAAATAGACTACTCGCACGATTACATCGTTCATAAATTCCATTACTCTGTAGGGACCTGTGTAAGCCCTTTGCAATTTCGGTGAAATTTGTCTAATCAAAACAAAATTTTTCAAAAGTACGTAGTCATCGACCAAAAATTTATATGGTGGTGCAGTTTTATCGTAAAATTTCTGTTGCTTGACCATTGATCTCCAACTGTGTTCGCGTGCGATTTCGAACTCCGTGCGTAGTCTAAATTCCAATCGAACGACAGTATTGTCTGCATCATAGCAAATTTGAGGGGGTTCAAATGCCAATGAACTGGGTAGCCTAAATTCATAACCATGATGAAGAAAATGACTTCTTAATAGGGCAGATGAATTTGGCAATGCATTTAGCGACATCGTAACCATGGGTAAAAATCTACACCAATCGTTTTCGCATCGTGATGATATTTTGCGCAAAACTGTTTCAACGCATTTATTAGCTGCTTCAACTTTTCCGCCAACCCACGCAGTATTAGGCGTGAAATTTATTTGTTTTATATGAAATAAATTTGCCAATTTTGCCATAATTGTATTAACAAATTCACTACCAAAATCTGAAGAGATAATTACTGGCGCCCCAAAGCATGAGATTAGCCTAGTGAACAGCTTATGAGTAACTGTTTCGGCCTTCTTATTAGGGTCAAAGGATTTTAGCGAGCGTTAACCGCACCCGGTCATCTGCCCGACGAAGCCCTAAGGCCCTATGTCTGCAACACCCGGAATGGATTCTCAGGAGGTCACCCACCCAAGTACCAATCGAGGCCAATGCTGCTTAACTTCGGTGATCTGACGAGAACCGGTGTTTCCAGCACTGCAAGGCCGCAGGTAAGGCTTATTAGGTAAGGCTACGGCAATAATGTATCTGGAAAAATTGTCCACACATGTTAGAATCCAAGAATTTCCAAAATCGCTAGTATGGAGGGGACCTATTAAATCGAAACTCCAGGAAATTCCAAGCCTTTGTACTGGTTTAAAAGCCCTGAGACAAGCCTTAAAAGGTTTATTTGGTCTGTTGTATTTCTGACACACTGGACAAGACTTAACGTAATTCTCTACGTCCTTAGCCATGGTAGGCCAAAACCAATAACGCTGTATTAAATCCAAAGTTCTTTGTGGGCCATGATGCCCGGCCACTGGTGTTGAATGGTGTTCCCTTATGCAAAAATTTACCAGGTTCCTTGGAATACACATTTGTGGTATGTTTTCCATACGACCTTGTTCTGGCTTGGCTAGCCGTATTCTATATAGAATCTGATCATAGTCCTTAAAATAAATATTTCTACTATTAGATGCGTCAATTAAATCTTCGGAACACTGATCTTTAAGACGATCTAGAATAGGACTAAAACAGCTATCAGCTTTCTGTTCCGCCGCTAGGTGCGCCCGTGTCCACTCCGGGTACTGGCTACCTAGCACACACAAGGGGGATTATCAACTCTTGAAAGTGCATCCGAAACCGCGAGTGATTTACCAGGTTTATGACGAACAATGAAGTCATACTCCCTTAATTGCAATAGTATTCTCTCTAGCTTCGGGGGTAAGCTAGAAGCACAATATAAATAGCACACTGCGAGGTTATCGCATGTCAGGAAAAATGTTTTACCTAGTAGGTAACACCTAAATGAATCCACAGAGTGCACAATTGCTAAAATTTCACGTACAGTAGCTGTTTCAGATTTTTCAGCATTTGTGAGTGTTCGTGAAGTATAGCCCAAAGGTTAGTTGATTCCACCATGTAGCTGGGACAAACATCCGCCCAGACTAATTAAACTTGCGTCTGTCTCAAGATAAAATGGTTGAGAAAAATCGGGGTGCTTAAGGGTGGTAGCCTCCACCATAGCAGTCTCCAAGTCCTTAAAGGCCTTGTCCTCTGCTTTACCCCATACGAACTTGACGTTTTTCCTTGTTAGTTTAGATAAAATAGCAGAGTGCTTAGCGAATTCAAAAACATGACGGCGATAATAATTCACACATCTGAGAAATGAACACACTTATTTAGGCGTTTTAGGCACAGGGTAGAGTGCCATAGCCCTTGTTTTCTCTTTATCAGGTTGTATGCCTGTTTCGTCAATCACGAAACCCAAAAATTTGACTGATTTGCAGCCAAATGTGCATTTTTGAGCAGACAGCTTCATGCCTGACTTCGCTACTAGACTTAGAGCCTTATCTACATGACTGATATGTACAGAGAAATCTGGACTAGACAAAAGCACGTCGTCCAAATAAATGGCACAATAGACACCTAAAATGTCCGCTGTGTCAGTTGTGCGCAAAATTGAAAATGTGCGGGACTTGTTTTAAGTCCCATTGGAACCCTTAAAAACGAAAATTGTCTGTTGTGTGAGCAAAATGAAGCCTTAGGTACTGCAGAATCTGCAAGCTTCAACTGATAGAATCCAAATTTAAAGTCTAATTTCGAAAAATACTTGGCACTGCTCAAATGAGCCATACTTTCACTCACAGTGGGGATTGGAACGCTCACAGTTTCAACTGTTGAATTCAAGCCTCTCAAATCTACGACCAACCGGTAACCAGTAGGCCTTCTTCTCACGAGAAGGCAAGGCGCCATCCAAGCGCTCTTATTTTCTTTTATGATTCCATTACGTATTAACTCATCTAGGTAACTGTCTAACAGCTCTCTCTGATGAAATGGCACCCTGTAAAGCTTTGAACGTACAGGTTCTGATCGCCCAGTTTCAATCGAAACTTCGTATCCCTTGTATAAACCAAGGTCGAAATCGTGCCTTGAAAATGATTCTTGATGTGTTTTTAACATCTCCAGAAATTTAATTTTCTGTTCTGCGTCTAAATCAGGAAAAATAAACTCCTTTTTCAACTTCTGCCAATCTTCCTCAAGCTCCGCCTCCGAGCGTTGCTTAGAGGTGCTTGCAGGGGGAACAGCAGAAGGCCGATCCGAAAGGTCGACTCCCAGTAGAGCTTGCGACCCGGAAATCTGAATGGGCCTTGGATCCGCCAGTTCCGCATTGGCAACTGGCGCGTCTACGGAAGTCGTTTCCATCTCAAAATCGACCAAAGCTGTGGTATATTTGCCAATTAACGTTCCCTTTTCGAGTTTAATGTCATATCCGCTTAAATTTACACAAAGCACAGGAACTGTGCCTGTAAAACTTGTATTAACTAGTCCATGAGCAAAACGAACATCATGGCTGTCGTTGTCAGGTTCAAAAATTCCTGACTGTATCTCCGGATATGGAGTGCTTAACAAACCGATTAACTTTGACTCGGTATTGTTGGGTAATAATTCGTCCCTTACTAAAATAACATCTACATCAACATATTCATGTTGAGGTGCACTATTTCGAGCAGAATCGGAATTTTCGCTAGTATTTTCGTCCGAATCGACATTCAAGGTGGCAATTCGAGCATTGCTCGGCCTGTAAGCTTCTCTGTTTACGATTTCACCATTCTGGCAATAAGTTTGCCATGCCTCGTCAGCAGATGACGACATTTGAAATTTTAAAATACCAATTTCCAAAATATTGTCCGTACAATTCAATTTGACTGTATCGGACTGAGTTGATAAAAAGTCGTAACCTAGTAAGACTGAAATTTTTCCAAAACTACCATCTGGCACTATAACAAATTCCTGTTCTTTTGAAAATCCACAGTTTGAAACTGAAACCAACAGTTTACGAATTGTTGATTATTTCCGACACCCACCATTTTTACTGGAACTTTTAAATTAATCAATCGACAATGTGAACTGGAACTTCTAAACATTTCCTGTGCTACTGAATCGTCGAGTAGTGAAAGTGACGACCCTGAATCCAACAAACAAACTTTTGGCATTGTACCAATATTAAATACCAAATGAGGTCTAGTATACCTAAAAGGTATTTTGTTTTTAATGCAATTAACATTTGCGCTAGCCTCATCAACTGTTTCTCCGTCGATAGAATCATAACCTGACAAGCCGTCTCAGCTGTCTCTAGTTTGAATTTCCGCCCCTAGATGTCTCTGCGAGAGTTTGTGTCAGCGATGCGAGAGCTTGTGTCAGTGCTGGCGTGCAGATTGGCGCTGCCGTGTTTATTTACGGGCTCAGTGGAAGAGTCATCGTTCTTAAAAGTTAAAATTGAAGCACTATCCCAAAATGTAAGACAAATTGTGGGATCATTCACATCTTTTTTAGTAGGAATTCTTACTTTCCAATTTTCCTGAACATGTTTAGAAATACCGATAGATGAGCCTGATGACAAATCTAATTCGGCTTTCTGAAAAGTATCGGCAATATGTTTAAACTGCACATTTCTTTTCCGACCCAATAAAGCTACGACAATTGGCATATTAGTATCAATTTGATTCAGCTCGGAATGAAAAGCTGTCGAGTCCAATCCGTCCTCGAACAGTGTGATTATCACAGAGTCACATTTCGAATTATATTTACTATTTACAGTATCCAGTGATTCACGGAAAATGCTCGCTAAGTCTAAATTATTTTCCAGTGATGTCGTCACATATTTTGACGGAATTTTACCAAAATATGATGCTAATCTTGGTAAGGCGAGAACCCTATCTGGCAAGGCTAACTTCTGTTGTTGCCAGTCAGCTTCAGCATACAATTTATGCAATAGAATGCTCGCTTGTTCTTCTGAAAATAATTGAACGCTTTTTAATTTTAAAGGGTTTGGTTTATGAACTTCGAGTCCCGAAACTACATGGTTTTTAACATGAACTGAACTTACTTGTGAAATGTTTTGCTGTTCATGTGGAAACCTAGGGTCCCTGTTTTGGCCTAGGCTAACCGGTTTTTGAACCATTTGAATTTTCGACATTTACGTCAGCTGCATGCTGAGGGATTTGTGATTGATTAAAATTCTGTCTTGACTGATTCTGTTGTTGTTGTTGATACTGGTTTTGATTACCATAACTTTGACCGTTAGTATTATTATTATTACGGTTTGAACAATTATTTTGCTGGTTTGAAAACTGCCTATTTCCAGAATTAAACTGAGCAGAGTCCCTATTTTCGAATCCGGAAAAATAATTTCCCCTTTTTCCTCTGCCATTTCCTCTGTTTTGAAATCCGCCGCGACCACCGCGACTACCATAGTTATTATTTTGTTTTTGAAAATTTTGTCCAGCATAGCCTTTCTGTCTATTTCGATTACGGACAGCTTCCAAGCTATGTTCCGATGTATAACAATCCCTTTTGAAATGATTTTTTCCTAAACAACGGAAGCAACTTTTATTATTGTCGGATGTTGATTCAACTGTGCTTATTTTAGCTTCCTCCAATGAATCTTTAGTCCTTCTCAACTTGATTTGCGTTTTCTCAACTTTCTCCAAACGTTCGAGTACCGAACCGAGAGCAAGGTTATTGAACTCTAATTTCGCCTCTTTGGCCTCGCTCTGAGATTTCGAGTTCGTTGCCTTGACAACCACATTAGGCTCCTCGAGTCCAACTCGACTTTCTATTATCGCTCTTTTATTTATGGCCTCATTGTACATATCATGATATTTAGCTGGTTTAACTGTCGATATATGAGCCTCAATTTCGGGTGGCATCGCTTGGATAAAGGCTGCCTTTAAGCATTCATCTCTCGCTGCGATTTTACGCATTTTATCTTCCTCACTATCTTCAGGCTTAACCATCCATATAGCGGATGCCATCACTTCGAGACGCTCGGACAAGCTTACTAAAGATTCATTTGGTTGAAGTTTAGATTTGAAATAGATTGTTGTAATAAAATTTCCCCATTGTCAAGCTTTTAGCACCACAACCAAATCTGTCGACCAAAGCTTCTTTAAAACTAGTCCAACTATCCAAACTAGATACGTAGGGGTTCATAGCCAAAAATTTTGCCGCCCTACCCGTACATTTATTGCTAGCTGCCGCTATGAGCTCTCCGTCGGAAAGAGAAGGGTCTAATTTTATCAAATTATCACACATTAATAAAAATGTAAAAATATCCAATGATTCGTCAGCAGCAAATGACGATATAGCCTTTTTGGCACTTCTTACGTCGTCCCTAAGTCGAGAACGATTTTGAGCTGCTATCGGTTGTTGTGCATGAAAACGTTCAGCCATTTGTCGAAACATCTCCAATTGATTATCGGCTGATTGTTGTAATAAGCGCATGTGAGAATCCAAAGTTTGATTTAGGACTGAATTATCAACCTGGTTTTGAGCCTGAATCGGCACTGTCGGAATTGTTGGGGGAACATTTGCAATTGAAGACACTGACTGTCCTCGTGAATGGATTTGCGCCGTATTGTTACTAATAGAAGTCAACCCAGGATCATTCGCATCTGACCCTAAACGACTACTAGTTATAGGCAAAGGCAATATCCCAATAGGGGGAGGAGGAGGTATATTACCGATTTGATTTTGCACATCATTAGTATGTTCTGATTCCGAATCACTCAACTGGCGTGCTACCCACCTACGTTTTGCTGGTATACCTCTAGGAAAAAAATTTGCTATATTTTGATCTCCAATTCTTTTACGTTGTATAAGGGGTCTTCCCCTTGATGAGTGACCCACTGCCCCACGAGCAACACAAGCTCTATCTAGGTATTTTTCACCTTCAGAAAGTGGGGGGGGGGGGGTAGATGTACAAGCAATACAGTAGCTAAATTGAAAGTTCACTTTCGCATTCACCAAATCTCAATTTCCAGAACACCACTTTTGGTTATATCAATGATCAATCAACGATTGTTTTTCACACAATCAGTAAATTCAATGGCTGCAATCCGCCAATACTCAAGACTCAATTATCATGAATCCCGTATCCAACAAAAAAAAATTTAAATCCGGCCTTTGATTAAACAATCCGAGTAAGGACACGTGAGTAATTTTGACTCCAAGAATTAAAATTCACACTTCTGAACACCTTTGTTATGGTTTTAGTCGGCCTATTTTACCAACCAAAAGCCATAAGTCAAGAATGACCAATATTCAATATTTCACATATATTCTATCTTAAAATATATAGATTCAATAAAGACGATAGTAAGTTTTCTTAAGGCCAGTATTTAATTACGTGATTGGTTTACAATCGTTCTGCTATTTATCCTAGCCAGGAATAAAATGTTTATCAATAATTCACAATTTTATGATAATTTCATATTCACAAATATTATTCGGGATTTTGGGCCAGGTTGGATAACTGATTCATGGAATATATATTATAGGCTACTTATTAGCTTGATATAGATAAATTCTATATTCTGTCAACGTTAAGATAATTCTATATAAGTCAGAACGATACTTAATTTCGGATGTTGAGGTCTGAGCATGAGCAGCAATGAGCACGTCTGGGAAGCAGCAATTCGGTCATGAACTGGAATCTGAATTCTGTCGAATGAATTCTGTTTTGCTTTCCTCTTTTCATTTTATACTTTTTAGGTGAATAGGCATGATGTCATTTTTCACTACCTCATGTTACTATTTTTAGATTTCCTGTAACTAGTATTCCATCATCCTATTGCATGTGTTACATCAGCCACTGCATGCGTTTGCATCATCCTTCTAGAAGTTTTGCTATTGCTCATCTTGCATGACTCTGCCTGTCTGACTGACCATGAATATATTATCCAAACCTGTTTTACAATATTTCTTTCCCCATAGTGACTTGACTTGGTTCCTTTAGACTCAGTATAAAATAAATAAATAAATAGGGATTTCTGTGTGCTAGAAGTTTAATCAATATGTAATATATTAATGTGATTTTAGTTAATATTAATATTTATAATTGTTTATTAATTACATGATTAATTAACTAATTAATCGTTAACATTAGGACCCTCGATATAACGGAAAAGGGAGTTTTTTTTACCGGAACTGAACATATCAATTCCATCTTTTACGTGATCTGTTATACGGTCTGGATTAGGAAAGTGAGCTACGTGATTTCTCACAAGTAAATGATGCGTGGGATCACTTCTTGAACATCATCCCCGTTTTACTGTAGAATGCAGCCATACATCAACGAATAAAAAAAGAAAAAAAACGTAAATTTCAAAGAACTGGCAAAACTTTTAAACAAAAAGCAGAAT
>JAHWFP010201761.1:0-50890 GCA_023313725.1 Lithobius niger | reverse complement strand
TTAATCATCTTCTGTACATCGAAAGAGGACAACACTTTAAGTCAATCTGCTTTCCGTCACTTAACGAAGCTTCGTAAGTTGTTGTTTTGGGACTGTCTCTTTAGCCACTTCCCGCATGAAGCTTTGGAAAGTCTATTAATGCTAAATTCTTTATCATTTCACATGTCGGTCCCACTGACTGAAAGAAACACCGGTGCAGAGTTTACCAGTGGCAATGACCGCATCCATATGGGAAGATGGCAACCATTTAATGAAGGATATGATGAGGAAAAGGAAAACGAAGGTTTTCCCGATAATATTCAGCTGTTTGCAGATAATAAACATTTTGTTAATCTACTATGTACTCTAACTCAAGTAACAGATTTAAGCATCACTGGGTACAAGATCAAAAGAATAAGCATTACATTGCCGTGTTTCATGTCCGACTGTTGTAGCCACATAGTAATGCTCAACTTTACAACAAACAACATCTCAATTATCCATAAAGACATGTTTGCAGGATTAGAAAATGTTACAGTCCTTGACCTAAGTTGGAATACCATTTCATTTTTGCCCACAAATGCATTTTCCAGGTTAACTAGACTAAAGAGAATTGTTCTAACTTCAAATCGCTTGAAGGCAATTCGTTTTGAAATGTTTAAACTTAATTTGGAATTGTCAGAAATTGAAACTGAGCCCAATGGACTTTCCACTCCACCCACAGCGCCAGATATTATGACTGTATACAACAACTGGCAAGCTGTAAAAGCACATAACTATAAATGCTGCATGAACTTTGAAAGTGTAGAAACTGCACATTTTCAACTTCGTAAAAAACTAACACGCTTTAGCATATGCGTCTTGTATGAGGACTACTCAAATACTGATTTTGTTGATTTTGTTGAAGGCTTACTAAATGTGAAGCACCTAACTATTATGGTGGATAACAGCAAGAATGAGATTACAACAAACATTCCTATTTTTACTACGTTAGTATTGCAAAAATTGGTTAACTTGACTCACATTTCTCTGAAATACAACTTCAAACCTTACCCGAAGATGTTTGCAAATTTGAAAAGTTTGCAACATCTAACTTTGCGGAGGAGTTTAGACAGTTATACCCTGCCATCCGGTGTTTTTGATGGTCTACACAAGTTGCAAGCTTTGACGATCATTGGAGAATTCGATATGTTTGATAGGCCTATTTACGATGTTAACTTTTGGGAGTCGGATGTTCCTCACCAAATTCCTCAATTAAAAGAGTTACACATGTTCAATAACAATCTCAACATACCCTCACTAGAAGGTTTCATTTGTCTTGAAACTTTATCACTGAGAAATGTAAAATTTAACAATGTTCAACAATCATTATGCAATAGCGAACAATTAGTCAGTTTAAAAAATCTTATTTTGCAGAGAAATGGCATTTTACAACTTCAGAAATGTGACTTTTGTAAGTGTCATAATCTGTTATTGTTAGATCTCAGTTACAATGCAATTCGATCATTTTTTGATGTATCCGTACGTACAAATGCAAGTACTAGCCCATTCTTCCCTTTACAGAAATTAACGAATTTAGTTTTATACCACAATAGCATTAGTTATTTTGATTTTTTTCTGATACCAAAATCCCTGCTTCATTTAGACTTAGGTTGCAATCAAATTTCAGCACTAACTGACAAAAGCAACATTCGCAACACTCTTCAACTTGAATCACTCAAATTAAACGACAACCACATCTTTAGTTTTGAACCCAACATTTTTCCTTCATCGTTGAGACAGATATTTTTGGGACGCTACAGAAATAACCGTGAGAACAAATTGCAACCGTTTGATATTGATGAAGATTTTTTTTCCAATTTAAAAAATCTAGAAATTTTCAGGCTAAAGCACGAAAAGAAGATGGAGCTCAGATGGACTATACCTCCTTCGAGAAATGGGACATATGTCCAAATTGATGAAGCCTTTCTAGGAACTTTTCGTCCGAGCCCTAAAACTGCCAATTTCATCCAGGACGTAATTTATGACTTTCGTGTCATTAAGTATTACGACAGCTTAACATTGCAACACTTTTACTGTAAATACTTCCAGAAATATCTATGTATTGGAAATGAGTGCGGAAGATCTACTAAGGTTCTGGACTGTAGTAACACACAATTCCAGACATTTCCATCAATGTTCCCACATGCACTTTTAGTCGATCAGCTTTTTCTAGATGGTAATAACTTTCCCATTGTTCCTTCTTATGCGTTGAACACTTTGGCTCAGTCTCCTAAAGTGTTATACTTGAATAACAGTCAAATAAGCACAATAGGTCTTTTCGCTTTTTACAATCACAATGGTATAGAAGAAGTGCATTTGGAATACAACAACATTCGCTCCATCCCAGTATGGATGATGCTTGTTTCTCCTCTTCTACAGTTTCTATTCTTGCAAAACAATAAAATTACTGATATCCGGAATTTGAGAAATTTTTTGATTCACCCTCTGCAGGAACTACATTTAGAAAACAACATGATTTCATCACTTTCATCAAACTTATGTGGTGAATTTGATATTGCACACGAAATCTACCTTGACGGTAATCGCATACGGTCGTTTGATATAGACAGTATTTTTGAATGTCAGGATCTTGACGTACTGAAAATAAGCAACAATTACATGTCAGATATACACGTAGTAATGTGTAATTCTTTGCAATCTTCTGTCAAATCTTCTGACACTACACAACTGGTAAACATAGATCTTAGTAACAATAAAATCAAAACATTACCAAAGTTTGAAACGCATAGAGTTATGTATGGATATGTTGGTAATATTTACCGTCCCTGGATAAGAGGTGCTGGCGTACCAAAAATGTCTTTAAGTCACCTGAACCTGAACAATAATGATATTGATCACATTGAACCCTTTACTTTTGAGGAAGTGGAACATTTACAACATCTCTTTCTCAACGATAATCTGCTCAGCCATCTTCATGGGGAGGAATTCATTACTGTAACCAATTTTACAAACTTAGAAATCTTAAGGATTGCTAACAACCAGATTCACAGTATGGACAATCGCACTTTCAGGAATATGATGTCATTAGAAGTACTGGACTTGTCCGGAAACCAAATATCCACCTTCAATGCAACGATATTTGACCAACTCGTACATTTAAAACAGCTCTTCCTCAACAACAACCACATTAAATCCGTATTTACAGAATTTGATAAATTATTTGACCTGCAAGAATTGTACTTGAATGGCAATTTAATGTCAAGTTTGAATAAGGACACATTCCAGAACCTGCATAATTTGAAGAAGCTATTTTTGGACAACAATAAATTAGTATCACCAAACGTCTGGCAACTTCCAAGATCTCTGAAAGTCATTGGGCTCATCAACAATTCCTTGACGTGTGATTGTGACTTTATTCTAGAATTTCTAAACTGGTTGAAGGATCAAAGATTAGACAAAACCCGGGATATTGAAGTGGATCACTGTGTTCGTGGTTATGAATTCGTATCACTTCAAGACTTCGACAAGTCACTTTGCCGTATTTCATACGAGTTGATCTTCGGCAGCTGCATGGGAGTTTTACTTGTTTTGTTTCTTGCGCTATGCATTTTGTATTACAAAAGATTAGAAGTACAAGTGTGGGTATACTCTCGGTATGGCATTAGACTCTTTTACAAAAATGAAGAACAAGACAAAAGGTTTGATGTCTTTGTTGCATACTCGACTGACGATGAGGAATTTGTCATCAATGACCTTTTACCAGGATTAAGAGATTATCGTATTTGCATCCATTTCAAAGATTTTATGCCAGGCTCTTATATAAATGAGGCAATAGTAGAGGCTGTGGAAAACAGTTGCCGCACTTTGCTCATCTTCTCACCACACTTTTTGCAGAGTCCGTGGTGCAAATACGAATTCAAAATGGCGCACAACAAATCCCTTCAAGATCGATGTTGCCGACTCATTCTGTTGCTTTTGGAGGATGTTGATGAAGAAAATATGGATCAAGAACAAAAAGCATATTTGAGAACCAATACGTATCTCCGATGGAATGATCCAATGTTTTGGGAAAAACTCAAGTTTGCTCTACCGAATGTCAGAGGTGGTATCCCAGAAGATGATAATCTTACACTCATTGAATTACCCATGTTAAATAACTGACAAGGTGACAACTCCTTCACTATATGACAAGGAAAGAATCAAGAGGATGACAAAGACCACAGAGTCGACAGCATATATTAATCGCCAACATATCGCCTAATCTATAAAATGGCAATCCCTTCTATCAATATTACCATGAAACCTTAGGTGACTATTTATCTAAATAAAACCCTCTCTTATCTGTGTGTAAACAGTCGTAAGCATGTTTTAAATCATAGATGATATATCAAAACTGAATTTTGTTTCCTCGTTTGTTTAGGAATGTTGCTCTATTAGTTGCCCTGCTTTTTAGTATTTCATGAGTAGTTAGATTGCTTGGGTGAGTTGCTGAAGTAGAACCCTTCTTTATCAACACATTAGGGGTAAAAATTTAGTCCGCATCTGGAGGGCGCCATCAGTTCTAAACACGAAATTTGAATTTTGAAGTTTGAAGTTGGAAATTTGTAGTTGCTAGATAATATGTGCAAGAATTTATAGGGTTGTGGAGGAGAATTTGTGACTTTAGACCCATACTGAAACATCTTAGATACATTCGTATTAGTTCAGTCTTAGTTTATAGAGGGCGCCATGTGTTGTATGTGGGAATTTCTGCTCTATTTTAGCCTAAAACTAAACTAAACTAAACGAAGCTAGCTTGTATTTAATTATTTAGCTTAGCTTAGTTGTAATTTAGTTTACTTTAGATTTGGGCTGAAAAATGAGCAAAAATTACCGGATGGAACACGTGGCGCCCTCTGAAAACTCGGACTGAACTAATAGGGACGAATCAATATGTTTCAATAAGGACTCTTTACAGTTACAAATTCTCCTCCCAAACCATATAAATTCTTGATATTAGGTACAACATACTTGCTGTCCGACAAAAAATTAGTACGAGTGGAAGAAAAGGAGCACAACATACAACAATGCCGGTTGCTCCAACTAGTAGGATGTAAATACACTATTGACCTTGCCCCAAAGGAGAATTATGAATTATGATACACAATAACTCACCCAAACAATCTATCCACTCATGGTAATACAAATCTATACATTTGTATTTTGGAAAGCTTATGGAAATGTCTTTTATCAGTTTGCTGCCTTGTAACTGTTGCTGCTGATTACTATTGAAAATAAAAATTAAACAGAAACACACAAAGTGGAATACTGTGCAAGTGTGCATCTGGTCTCACAAACATTGCAGGAGTTAATTGAGTGTCTAAGGTTGCTGTTATAATTAACCGATCGAAATGAGTTATTAATAAGCGACTGAATTTGGATTTGGTGTGTTTGTGTGTGTGTTTATCTGTTTGTTTGTGAGTGTGTTTGTCTGATTGTCTGTTTGTGAGTACGTTTGTCCGTTTGTGAATGTGTGTGTCTGCTTGAAACATGATAACGTACGCAATTTTGTTTCGATTGGTACCTCAAACATGTTACTGGCGAGGACCAAAATTCGAGGTAGAGTATCAGGCAAAAATCACATAAGTAGAGCTGCAAAACATTGCATTGGGCAGAAATCACATATAGGTTTCTGCCCTACAAATATAGAAAAGAAGTCAATATTTTATGTCTGACTCAGCCAAGTAATTGAGATCTCCAGAACTTAATTACATTTAAGATGATCGATTGTTCTTACTTTTCTTAAGAGAATTGTGGATTTGAGATGTCTATCATTTACAGATTGTTTAAGTATTTCTGTTAACTGCCGAAATATTTCACGGTGATGCAGTCCAGTGTGTATGTGGGTCAGTGATGCGACTCGATTCGTAAGCCTAGCCTCTGACAACTCGGCTCTGTTTTGCTTTCTTCGCTCATGTTCTCAGGGAACCCTCAAGCAGCACGCTTTTGGTTGCTGGACTGTTATTACATTTTGTTGTGTTAGCATACATCCTGGAGTAAGAGTGGTTATTGGTTTCTTCTATATGGTAGAAGAATACATCCCACGTACTTACATCTGCTGAGCTTTGCTGCCTTCACTCATGTTCTCAGCGATCCTCATATAGCTTGATTTTCGTTGCTAGATTGTTATTACGTTTTCTTGTGTAAGCATACGTCCTGTAATAAGAGGAGTTAATGGATAAATGCATATTTTAGGAGAAACACATCCTATGTCTTCACATTGGCTGTGCTTTTCTCCCATCACTCATGTTCTCAGGGAACGCTTAAACAGCTCGCTTTTCACTGCTGGACTGCTATTAAATGTTTTAATAACACACATGCCTTTCGTTATATGGGGTATACGATCCTGAAGTAAGAGGGGTTAATGGATAAATCCATATGATAGGAGAAAAACATCCCACGTTTTTACTTCGACTATGCTTTGCACTCATGTTCTTAGAGAATGCTCAAACAGCTCCCTCTTCTTTCCAGGACTGTTATGTTTTCTTGTGTAGACAAACATTCCAGAGTGTAAGGGGTAAATGGATAAATCCATATGGTAGGAGAAATTAATGTAGTATTGCTTCCCACGGATTTTTAACCACCTTTCAAAGAAATAATACCACTTCAATAATACCACTTGCGTCAGGGACGTTCACACAGGGGGTGCAGGCGGGGCTCGAGCCCCTGCCCTCATGGCAAAGTGCCCTTATTTTTCTGAAAAAAGCGCCCTTTTCATGGGAGCGGTGGTGTAAAGAACCTAAAAGAAAAACAAAAAAAGACAATAACTGCTATACGAAAGTGGTGCAAAGAGGTGCAGAAATGGTTAAAATCCCACAAAAATGGGGTAAAAAGAGGTTAAAACACCATAAAAAAAAAGGGTTCCCAGAAAAAAGTAAGTTTGCCCCTGCCCTCTGGGGGGCCTGTGCACGTCCCTGACTTGCGTCATTCTACGAATTGAAGATGTGTTATTCGTCAAGTTGTATATGTTTTATTTGTTTTTTTTTATTCTTAGACATATGTTTAGGTTTAGTACCAAAATATTTGAACAATTAATTTTAATGCTGTTTTACTAAGTGCCCTTATCCTAACCCGCTTTGCTTTTGCAACTGAAAACACAGTATTTTATGTAGTGTATCAGTTCGTCACTGATTTCGGTAATAAATTGCCAAATGTTTCCCCCCGTTACACCCACAGAATCAAACATAAAAAGGTTTAATAGGTAAGAGTTATTTATTGCTAAATGTTCTCAACCCAGAGCTGCATTCCGAAACAGAAAAAATACTGAGTGCTTAGATATTTACCTAAAACGAGATATTTACCGGAAATACGCAACAAGAATATACCGTCTCCTAAGCAGTTTTACTTCCATAATGATCCTCCAAAACTTCCAGAAAGTAGCCTAACTCACCGTGAAAGCTGACGTTTGTTATAGGATGAACATTAGTACAGTCGCGGAGTCTCAACTAAAGTAAATGAGTTTTTTATTTTTAATGAAACTATTGTTTTTTAGATTTAAAATAGAATGTGATCCGCAGCATTACCAAGTTTTAAGACAATTATTATAAATTTATTTTCAATAATCTACGTTTAATTTAAGCACCGCATTTAATATTTTAAATTACTACGGTTGTTTCTGCCGCCACGCTTTGAATATTAGCGGTGATTAGGCCGAATCTTTGGCTGAAAGATGATCTGGCTGCTTGTTCTGTCACCATGGCAACCATAGATTAATCGCACGTCACTGGGAAGCCTCTTAAGGAGACAGCATAAGCTTTATTTATATCGTATATGTTAGAATTTGGTTTAGCCTACCAAAGTTCTGCCATGCTTTTGTTATATGACGGAGACCAGGAAACCAGACGATCTGATCGTAAACCAACATTGTAGGACAAAGCTGACAGTTTTATCTGATAAAATACCCAGTGCTCGTTTTATCCGTGTTAAGGAGGCGAGATTGGCTGGCGTTTACTGGCTTCCCATTGGTTATTTACCGTTAGCAAAACTATAAATATCTATTCTCTGCACACAAAAACTTTAAGGTTGAGCCAAGGAGTTCATGTCATATTTGTACGTCCATATTTTGTTCTGGGTTGATCCCTACCCATTTCTGCAGTACTGCAGTACACCTTCTAACCTA
Source organism: Lithobius niger (assembly GCA_023313725.1). Lineage (NCBI taxonomy): Eukaryota > Metazoa > Arthropoda > Chilopoda > Lithobiomorpha > Lithobiidae > Lithobius > Lithobius niger. Next base: position 42,750 of record JAHWFP010201761.1, on the reverse strand, counting down.
ACAGCATTGCAAGTTAAGGCACTGTGGCATAACAAGTCTGGTTATATTGATTACAATGTACTCAATGGTTAATTCTTTTAAAAACAAGTTGGATTCACATTTCTCCAACTCCCATCAACTATTCCAAACTTTATATTTTAACTGTACACTCCTTATTTACATATGTAATCAAATCCACGTAAAAAATCACGTCTTATCTCGCCAATACTGATTTCAAACTTAAATTCGGTGGAGAATGTGCAAGTAAGAGTATCTTACCTTTGGTACCATGTGTGAAAATGGCTGGAGTGTGTTGTGATGTCTTATGAGAAGCGTTGAGGTAATTTGTTTATTGTTGAAGGTGGGGCAATGTTCCATATATATTTAACTTATTACACCATCATTGTTCGTATTGTTCACTTGATTCCCAACAACTTGATCTAACTATACACATACCTTGAGCATCACCCCTGTTTTTGTATCTTTTTTTGCATGCTAGATCTCATTTTTGCTACACAGCCAATTGGAACTGCAGCGTGAGTGTAATAAAGTGAAGTAAAGTTGTCTGGCCTGGCGACCAAAACAACATAACATTGGCCTCATCTAATGATTTCTGTTTCGTGTTATTTTTCCTCCCTAGTTGCCAAACCGTAGGAAAGAAGGCAAGAGAGGTTAAAACTACGACTCTGGTGTAACACAAGATAAGGTGGAAACGAATTTCTTGACTTACAACGATTTAAAAAATAATAGTTTTTTGACGTCGAAACATCTATTTACGAGCCTACACGAGATTAAAAAACGTGCCAACTGTCCCGTTTTTAAATACTTCTAACTCAGAACCTACAAGAGATAGAATTACAAACTAAAATGTAAGAAAAAGGGTACAAAAGTGTATAAAAGGAGACGAAACGATAACAAAGGGCAAAAAAAAAGGATTTTAAACCATATCACCAATGAAAACGTTACTCCTGCAAGGTTTCTTCTCTTGCCAACTTGCCACTCAATGCGCTTGCCACGTTATTCTCCGTCTTCTCATACCACTTCTGCCGATATTGCTTTGACATGGTTCCCACTAAATTCCAAAATAGTTTTCCTGGGTTTCCCAGGTTTTCCAGAGTATTTGTGGTAAATTCCCAGGCTGTTTACTGTAATTTAAGAAGGAAATCTTTCCACACATTTTTCCAGTTTTACTCGTTTTTAAGGGCTCACTCAAGTGCAAAAGAGTAGGCCTATTTAATGAACTTTTAGGTGTCAACACAGAAGAAAAAGTATACATTTTATTTTACCACAATGTGTTAATAAAATATGGTTAATGTATTTAGGACTAAGCCTAAAAATTTGCCTTTGTTGTCCCCGAGTTTTACAGATTTTTTGTAAAAAATATGAGAATTCCCTTAGTTTTAAATGTAGTTTAAATTCCCTGAGTTTTCCAGGTTTTCCAGATTGGTGGGAACCCTGTTTGATTTAAACCCTACCCACACTGGGGAAAAAACCAGGGACCGAGCCTCAACCCTTCCGCACAGGGCCCGGAACTAGCTCAGATGTTCAATTTCAGTTCGAACTCGGGACTTGTGGCCCCAGCCCCGTGTGGAAAGGGTTGGAGTGAGGGCCCATGCTTTAGGGAAACGTTTTTACTCTTGGAGCGCTGATAAACAACAGCATGATAAAAGGAAACCCGGAGGAGGGGACGGGGTGGGGATGGGAGAAAGGAACAACAATGTCAACAATTTGGTAGCGAGAGAAAAATTAATTATAGCCTGGACCCTGGCTGTGATATCGGAGTCTAGTGTAAAAAGGGTATGGAAAGACGCGTGTCGGGGTTTTCTCTTTTACCCTTTCCACTGGCCTCCGAACACCAAATTTAGCATCTGGGCCCTGACTTACACCTGGAGGAGGGGACGGGGCGGGGAGGGGAGAAAGGAACAACAATAACATCAACAATTTGGTAGCGAGAGAAAAATTCCTGGACCCTGGCTGTGATATCGGAGTCTAGTGTAAAAAGGGTACAAAAAGACGCGTGTCGGGGTTTTCTCTTTTACCCTTTCCACTGGCCTCCGAACACCACATTTGGCATCTGGGCTCTGACTTACACCTACAGGCAAAACCATGGTCAAACAAAGAGAAACACCCATCTTTCCATCCCTTTCCACAGTCCACTGGACCATGACATCGCGACCAGGGTATGGGCTGTAATTCATTATCCTCCAGCTACAACGTTTATGGCGCTGTTATTTCTCCTTTGTTCCCTGCCTCTTCCGTCCCCTCCTCCTCCTGCTTTCCTTTCATTTCGCTATCGTTTATCAGCACTGCAAGAATCAAAGCGATTCCCAAAGTTGCGGTCCTGCAAACTGACCCTTTCCACACTGAAACCCGAGGTCGGGTACAGGGTCAGGATTTCAAGTCTGACTTCGGCCAGGACTTGAAAGCCCTGGTGAAAGAATCAGGCTTTTTCGTCAGTGAGGAAGGGGGGTTTCGCCAAGTGGTTGCTCGCAGTAAACAATCGCAATTTATATGCGACACTACAGAGAAAGAAACGAAGATGGCTGCTCGCATATGAAAACTTCTTTGAAATACAACAACAAAAATACGTTATTCAACGGCAAATTGGGAACCAAGATTCCACGTCATTTCTGTGTATAAATAAAAAAAAAATACACTTCAATAAAACCGGGAGGCAGAAAGGAATAATGGCTCAACATTAGCTAAAGAAGGGGTAGGGTGGGAGATGATCAAACAATTACAACTTGATATTTTATTTTTTCTTGGAATAAGGCTTTCTTCCCCTTATTTTACTCTCTGTTTAAATGAGACTTACAACCAGGAAAGGTAAAAGGGTTCAACTACGAAAAAGTAGAAATTTGAAATGTATAGAACCATAAGGGGAGAAAAAAACAGGATAGCCGTTCTATAATGGGGAAAAACATTCAAATTTTTGAACGTTTGTTAATCATATTTTCATAGTGTAATAAACTTTGGACTTTACACAAATTTGGACTTTAATTTTCAACACTCCAAACTGTTGCATTTTGGAGTTTTTAATTTTTTATTGTCTAAAGATGTAAAACAAATTAGAACTTTTAATCTAGGCAGAGGATCAGCAATACACTTATTTCACAGTTCTTCATCTTTAACATTCAGCTAGGAAGATAAGTTGTTACATAATCCCCCGAGTTTGTTTTTAGAGATTCAGTTGCTTGCGATGAATTCAAAGTTTCCACCATTATAACTAACGATAAATCCCGAATGTTGGATACTTAAAAGACACACCTGATGCATGAAAGGCGCACTTCTTCCTGCTACAGAAAATCGATGAAAATTAAATCAAACCTGTTCAGTATGTAATACCACTAATGCCCCGTCCACACTTGGCCAAATGTCTGGACTTGGTTGGGACTCATTCTTAACTTGAGCCTGACTGGTCCACACCGAGTCCGGTCTCGGGTCCAGACTTGGTCTGGTCTTCCACATCCTGGTTGCAAGCGGAATCTCAGATCCCAATCCAGACTGTGTTTCAGAGTGGATGCGGTGGGTATGTGGATTTGCATTTTAGGGAAACGGTTTGACGGCATGAGCGCTGTTAAATACCAGCGAGATAAAAGGAAAGCGGGAGGAGGGGAGCAGAGAGAAGAAAAACGACACGAAAGAAAATGTTGTAGCGAGAGAAAACTTAACTAAAGTCCGAACGTTGGCTGCGATGTTAGGGTCCAATTTAGACGGGGTATGGAAAGACCCGTATGGAAAGACGGGGATCAGGTTTTCTCTTTTTTGGGGGTGGTTTGAAAGTCAGGACCCATAACCCAAACAAAGTATTCAAAATGCGGTGTAGATGTGGCTTAATATGCTTAGGTTCAAAACCGAATGGATTGGGAATTCTCATCACTGTTTTAATCTTCTAATGCGTGGGGATGATTTTATGTTGACTGTTGCATGATGGCACACACAAGTTCCTTTAACGGTGTCTACTCTGTGGATATCAACCACTTTAGTACTGGCATTAGTAACAAGATCAACAAATGAGAAGCTATCACAACAATTCACTCTCCTGATGTCATTGCATTCACTGAAACTCATCTTAACAACATTGTCTGCCATGGATCAGAAGTGTCTTTACTTGTTTGAAGAGTGGGATATACAGTGATATTTCCACAGCCAGCCAGCTATCTTCTTAAGGACATAAAAATGCCGATAAAGGATGCTTAATAAATCGGAAGTCTGTAGATGACGTTTTCCAATAATGACTCTTGAAACATTCATTGAATGGATGCAGTCTTAGAAACGGTTTTAACAGTTTTATTTGGTTAACATAATTATGATTGCTATTAACAGGAACATCCTACAGAGTTTAGACTCTTGTAATAAAAAACTACAGGAATCACGTCTAATAAAAAAAATATTGACGATAAAATACGTAAAACCAAAACAAAATGTCATTAAATAATAAAGGTCCTAAATTACAACAATTGCAATAGTACGTATGAACCTGGATCACGAAATTTATAGCTGAAACATATCGTAACAGCAAGAAACTTTGCGCAACATTCGATTAAAGGCAGCTGGAGGTCGTAAGCTAATCATGGGGGAATAATACTGTAAAAGTGACATGAACCACAATAATCAATACTTAACAACATTTGCATGCAATTAAAAAATAATGATTGATCTTGGACTAATTTTCGGAGTACGGCCTAAAAATGAACAGGCATACAGCTGCCAAAAATCACTCTGGGCGTACCACCAAAGACTTGCTTTTCTACTATTTTATTTTAACAATCATTTTTTCGTTCTACCTACCATATCTCCTCTCACTCGTATCCCATATTTTCGGCCCTGTTTTGGTTTACCATAACTTGCTAACTTCTAGAAAGTCAAAAAATAAAGTTCATGAATCCTGGCTGCGAGGCAGACTTTAGCTAGTTAAGAATAATGCATTAAATGGGGACATACAAGTCTAGCTATACGTAAAGGGGACATTTAACGTACATAATACACTTAATTTCTGGCTATATTGTTGGCAAAATTATGGCTGGAATGGTTTCCTTTTCACTTATTTTTGGCTTCTTTCGTAGTTTGTTCGAGAAAGTCATATAAAACCAAAGGCAACAGACCTGTTAAACAGAGACAATTGCAACAATTGTACCAGAATGACACAGTTAAGAGGTTGTAACGGTTATTTTAAATCTAAGGGACCATTTATATTCCAACCCAGAAAAGAAGACCTAACTCGACACAACAATCGCTACATCAAGCAGAATTACAGAATTACAAATAGCAAACACAAATTAAGAAACCAACAGATACTTCATGCAATTACACAAAAATGATATGCCAATATCATTGACAACGTCAGCTCCAATAAAATTAATATGCACATAATATTATAGATTTTATCACAAACATGAACATTATCACATTCTTTTGCCTCTGGGCATTTGTTTCAACTTAACTATTTATTTGGAAGCAACATCAATAAACGCTTCACCTCAACGAGGTCGTGTCGCATAAAATTAAACAGTGGCTCACTGTTCAATCAACGTTTGTGATCAAAATTAACAAGCATGATAAAGAACATGATACACAACCTCATAACTTAAACACTCGGTGAACTTGAAAATATACCAACAGGAGTTGCTAAATCAAGTCCGATCAAATATCAAGTATATATCGAAGGAAGGCTTAAAACAGGACTTAAAAACACATGCCAAAACATGAAGAACTAACGCCTGTCCAAAATTATTTACACATTTTCTGATTACTTCACCAACAAATGAACTTAATCATCACTCACAAACTTTTCGCATGAAAACTTCCAATACGTCATATATTTTTTATTAGTTTAGTTGTGGCAAGTTTGTCAGTTTAAGTTTAGGGTATTAATTGCACTATCGGAATAACACGGTATGACTATCTAGGGAACAAAACGGAATATACACCAAATAGAAAATAAAACTCTGGATTGAAAACTGATCTTTATGCGTATTTCTAACTTTAAATAACCAATCAATCATTAGGTGAATAATGTTCATTCCCGCAAGCTTACCTTTGTTTTCTTTACTTCTTTCAACCAAAGTTTTCTGCTTTTAGCTGAACATTTACAACTTTTTATAAAATACAGCATATGAATCACTAAATGTAGTGAACAATATAGCTGACATTAATACAATTGTAATGCCTCCTAAGCTAGAATAAATAGCAAAATATAAATTTTTCTAGTTTTAATTCCAAAATTTAATTCGTGTGCCTATGTTGTTTTCGGAAGAAGTTATCAGTACATAATAAATTTTAACATAATAGCATTTTTTTCCCAAACGATTAACTGAATACATAATATTACATTGCTCAACAATTTGCATTTTCAACAGAGTGACTTTCCAGACCTGACCAATTCATGCTCGTCACAAACTAAATACCTAGTGTTTTTTTTCTACTTGAGCAATACACTACTTAAAGTTCCCACCTAATGCACTATTTTACAATCTGGTGCCGAATAACTTTGTAATGAACTTCAATATACACGAAATCGTTTGTTGTATCAGACTATATCTGAGTCTTCACACAGAACGCGAATTTGAAGACAAGTGTTGCGATTAATATTAGAACTGCAAGAATCATATTTGAAACAAAGGGAACGTACACGTGATTTAGAAGTCGTATAGAAATGATTTAGAATTAATCATGGATAATTTTACGACCAAGACAAATAGTCATTTGAACACAAATCATGCCTGCTTGGTGTTTGCATGACTTTTACTGTAATGTTTGCAGTCTGCTCAGTACGGTCACTGTTCAGAAGCGCAGTTCCCTAAGACAGAAAGACTTTGTATTAAAACAAAAGACGTAAGCTAATTTTTCGTCTGTACTTATAGGTGGGGAACTTAAAGCAGTTGTAACAATTCCAACTTCCTCTTTACACTTGCATGTCATCTTCTTCTTCCTTCAGTTCTCCTATTCCATCTTTGTTCATAAAGTAGAAACTTGGCGTTCGGTTTTTCTGTAATAGATAAAAGTATTGATTAGTAGCAGAACAAGCAGTGTAAACGAGTGCGTCATTAGTTGAATTGTCATGGGATTTGTGGCATGTCTATATGTATGTTTGTTTGAAGCATCTTTTTCACGCCTCGGTAGCCAAACGGTAATAGTAACCGATGGTTACCGTCATAGGACCGTTGAGACTATGACCGAGGGTACACGGAGGTTTCTTAAGTAGCTTTATCTTACATCGACGTAGCTTATGTCGATGTAGTGTTCAGAGCGCTTTAAGAACCTCCGTGTAACCACCTAAACCCATTTTCAAGTCGCTTTATCTCAAACCACCTCGTTACATCGACGTAAGAAGTTGAAGCGCTTTAACAACCTAAGTGTACCCACCTAAAACCCATTTTCTACGTCGCTCTAAGGACTGTTTCCTTGTGATTGGTTGAAAAGAGGGCGCGTAAACGTCACGAAACTAACTTGATTAGATAAACGCGACGCCTGAACCCCCGCTCTCATTATAACTCACTCCAACTACAACCTCCGTGTAACCACCTCTCTCCTAAAGCGATGTGAGTTCAAGTCGACGTAAGGTAACGCGACGTAAGATAAAGCGACGTAAGAACCTCCATGTACCCTCGGTCTACTACCAAGACTTTGATGGTGGCAATTAGGTCCGCTGAAGCCAAGTCAACAATACCAACAATAACAATAAATCCAAGGATAACAATAAGAATTAAGAAGTGAAAAAGGCCGTGAAATAGCACAAAACATACTCCAAGGAGAAGAAGAAATCCACAAGCACATAAAAAAGCAGAAAATGACCCAGACACAAACTGTACAAACACCAGACTATTGGCAACAAAGGAAAACTTAACATTACATCGGGCCCCAATTAGCAAAAAAAGATGCAAGGGTGTTCTCAGCTGGATGATGCTCAAAAACTGCCTACTGCACACACTGAAATCACGGCGGAAGGATTTGAGGAGAGAGATCGAAAAATGTTACTTAAACGTATTGAGGAAGTAACGATAAACTACAGCCTTAAAAAGGAACGTTAGCTACCACAACTTACTTTCACGAAACTCCCTCTCCCTCTATGCCCCTGGGTATGGTTTGCCGGCCATTTTTTAAGCTGCGTGATTGCAGAGTATGGTGGCTCATTAGGACACAACAACTTTTTTCCACACACACAAAACCTTTATGAAACTGGAACAAGATGACCACTTCATGTTTACCATATATCGTCCTAGGTTCTCGTTCGTCTTGTCCAGTGTCGGAATGCCTAAGTTCCGGTTTCATGAAAGTTTTGTGTCCATCGGAAAAAAGCAGTCGTGTATCCCAACGGGGTGAGTATGCTGCTGTAAGTTTAGACTGAAATTCCTCAATGGAACCCCATTTTTCCAGAAAATTTGAGGATATTTTTATCTGCCTTTCTTAGCAATTTTGTAGGCCTACACTTCCCATTTTACTGACTAAAGGTGCATTTTTCCGACTCAAGACATTTGGCCAGACCACACCCCTCCCCCACCGTCTTATTTTCAGCCCTGCCAGTGTGGCATGCAGTCCCCGGATGCAACGACGGATGTTTGTTTATTCTCTTGTGTACTGCAGATTCATTTCTCTACAATTCGTTTTTATCACCCAAACCAAGACGAGTCCAAGATTTTAAAGTGGCACTATCACTGATTAAAATCGAATTAAAATACCACAGCACCATCTAGCGGCGGTGATATTGTCAACCATTACAGCTTGCTCCCAGGTGCACGAGGACTTACCAATTTTTCACACGATAATTAAAGAGATCATGGCTTGTTTGTTTCGTTAAAAGAAATGGCGTTGTGCATACTTTTGCGGTGCTAGATAGTACCAGATAGCGCTAGATGTTGCCAGATTCTGCCTACTTTCAATCGGTGATAGTGCCACTTTAATAAAGTAATTTCCAAGGACTCTCAGCGATAAAAACAAGAGTTATATGAAATTCTAGGCTTTCCAACCTTTCAAATTGAAAAAAAAAGTCTCCCTTACCGATATAATTTTACTGTTGGGTGGTTATCTTTCTTCGAGTGGCAAGCTCTTTCATTTCAACATCCCGCACAGATTTCTTGTGTTTCAATAGTTTTTCGAGAGCCGACAACACTTCTTTGCTTGCTGTCTCTGGCGACCCGGAGTTGAACGGCGGGCTAGGATCGTATTCGAGCATGAGTTGGATTTGCTGGGCCTCTTTTTCGCTGCGCAAAATGGCACAAAGGGTGAGTGCAAAGTCGATCCCCGCTGTCACCCCTCCACTAGTGATCCGGTTTCCATCCACAACGACTCGATCGGTGGAAACAATGGCGCCAAAAAGAGGCAGATATTCACGAGCAGACCAATGGCAGGCTGCCTTGTAGCCCTTCAACAATCCGGCTGCGCCTAGAATTAGCGAACCCGTGCAAACTGATGTTACGTACTTGGCTTTCGCGCCAGTCTCCGCCAGCCAATCGAGCAGCGTATCGTCTTCCAACGCGCTTTTCTGTCCGGGTCCGCCGGGAACAAACAAAATGTCGATCTGTGGGTGATCGCCCACGACAGTATCGGGAAGGAAGCCGAGGCCGGTGTCGCTCAGCACAGGTTCCTTGTTTTTCCACAGTTTGTACACTTTCGTGTTGGTCATGCGTGACAAGACTTCGAACGGTCCCACAAAATCCAGGCACGTGAATCCCGGGTAGAGAACCATGCCGACATTTAGACATTCGTTTTTCTCTGCCATCTTGGCACTTGCTGTAGTTTGCCACCACTCGAAGGTTCAGTGGAAGATAGATGCCAGTGCCCCACTAACCTTGATTACGTTATCGCCTAAAGCGTTGTTCCTTCCGACGGGAAACGCGATAAGCACATTGCAACGACAGAGAGACCTTGACTTCAACATTATGATTGGTGATGAGTGACTTTCATTTTACTTAAGGCTAATAAAAATAAATACCTTGGATCTAATAACTGTGCAAGCCAAAAGTCGATGCGGGTGGGGGGAGGGGGAAGTGGGGGAGTGGCTTTTTATTTTTATTTTTTCCTCTCTCATATCTGATGCGGCGCGACAATTTTTTTTTATGGGAGGGGAGAGTGGGGGGAGGTCTTTTTGTTTTATGGAGTTTCTCTAGAAATGCAATACAATAATGTGCAAAACGCGTATTCTGAAACCTGGTTTTTGCAAGAATGAAATATAACCGAATTTCCAAGGTTTTATCGACACTAAAAAGATAAAAAAAAAAAAAAACAGACTCAAATCACAAAGTCCGTTCGTTTGTGTATTTTTTTGTGCCACTTTAAGGCTAATAAAAATAATTACCTTGTGTCTCATTACTGTACAAACCAAAAGTCGATGCGGGGAGGGGGGGGGAGCGTTTTATTTTTATTTTTTCACCCCTCAAATCTGATGCGGTGCGGCTATATTTTTTTATGGTAGGCGAGAGTGGGGGGGATTTTTTTTTTATGGAGCTTCCCTAAAAATGCAATAAAATAATGTGAAAAACGCATATTCTGAAACCTGGTTTTTACAAGAATGAAATATAACTGAATTTCCAAGGTTTTATTGTGTGAACTGCGGACCCAACATCGAATAAAATAGTACATGCTAAGAAAGTGAGTAACGATACTAAAAAAAATATATATAAAAAAAAGACTCGAATCGCAAAGTCCGTTCGTTTGTGTATTTTTGTGTGTCTAGTAAACTGAAAAATGTGCAGCTTACCTTGCGTTGTTAAAAATCAGTTAAACTCTCTTATAAATGCGCCATTGAAACGAATAATGCTATAACACGTGGAGTTCGCAGTAGAATTCGCAGTAACAAGCGGTGTCATTGTTGGGTATTCTTTGCCTGAACAGTAGCCTTTCTACAGCCAGCGTAGTGCTGGACAATAGGCTGTTGTTAGGTACACACCAGCACGTTTCAAACCCAAAGTAAAGTAGAAAAAAAGTAATTTTTTTTTTCTTTGGATGAGTGCGGAAATTTTTAAAAATGTGACGTGGCCCGTAATTATTGACGCGGAATGGAATGGAATATGTTTACTGGGGCTGTGACCCAGAGTCATGCGCCCGCTCTAAACCTAGATACAAAACACAGAGAACAAGATATGCCAAAACGCGGGATTGACGCGGGCTCTTATGGGAAACAATACTATTTTTTTTTCAGCGGCCTAATAACCGAAAAAACAAACTGGAGCCAGTGGAGCACCCAGAGGGGGGCAAAAAGGGGCACTTGCCCCTCCCAAGGACAGACCTTAACAGTAAAGTTGAGCTATTACGAGTACTTCGATTTTTTTTTATCTACTAATATTAGAAGGCCCCTCTTTTTCGCGTCAAGAAGGATAACTTTGGTTTATATTACTATGCTCTCAACAACCCAAATTCTTTCTCCGAACCAGTATTTCCTCTGCTCCAACCATGACCCCCCCCCCCCCTCCTCTCAGGTGAGGAAAATTATTTGCATTGAAACTGAACAAAGAAGTGCGGAAAATGTCTCAAATATTAAAGCAACATCCGGCCAGCCTTATAATCTTCCTTATAACAGCCACGTGCCGATCGCATCCGTGCACTTAGGCCTACCATAGCCAAGGTCAACTGAGACAGAAGATGAACGCAGCGAAGAACGAAGCTACTGTCTCAGTTGGCATTGCGCCTAATAGACAAGCCAGCGTGAACGCATTAATTGTGTCGTCAAAAACCGGAACGATTCTTGTATTTTAAAATCACAATTTATAATTTTCTAGACTAGTGTTTTATAATTTTGCTTCGGCGATCTATTGAAATAATTAATTTTAATTTTTACCATTGCCTTAGTCTTTTAGATTTTGGATCTCATATAGTAATTAATAGCAAACTATTAAAATTAGTACCTCGCACACACAGATAAAATTTCAAGGTCATTGTAGGCGTGCACAGCATCATATACGTTCTGGAAGAACGTAAATAAAGTTCCGAAATTTTCAACAGAAAATCTCCTAGACGCCACATTTTAAAACGGATTTTTAACAAGGGAAAGAATAACGGTAAGTAAATAGAGTTTTGGGGCCGTACTTGATGTGGAGGATCGAGAAAAATGGCGCTGAGAGGTATATCCCTTTAAGCACCCGGCCTTCCTTATAACATTCCGCCTGCCTTAGCGCACGAAGTCATCCATGCTTTTACCAGTGCCAAGGTATAAATTATGCCTACGGCTGAAAATTAGGCGTAAAATTGCAATGTTAAGTCTCAAGACCGCATGAATGAATAGGTTTTTATTCTCGAACCCAATTCTTTGTTAGCTGTTACTTACAAAATTAAAACGACAGGTAATAATTAGGTCTAAAATTAGCTGAAAATGAGGCCTAACATCTAAAACTAGGCCTAAAAACTAACGCATTTCAAACCTGCAATTGTGATGGTTACTACCTTTAGATAATAGAGATAGTTGTTGCAGTGCGTGATAGAGGTGTGCGCCTCAACATTTTCGGAAGTGGCGGAAGTGCACAGAAGACTGGTTGCGGCTAGGCAGTCGCTGTCCCCACTTGCTTTTTAAACATGAGCTTTGAGTTGCCTAAACTCAAACAATACAATACAACAGTTTTACAGTGATTCGTCGAGGCCTATGTGTGCAATACAAAGTAGTTATCGGCCGACTAACATTTTCCCTTTTTTACTATTTATGCAAGTGTATTAATAGCGGAAAAATTATCAAATACATCATACAAAAATTGCAAAAGTTCAAAGGGATTTGTTAACCGCTTCCGATTCGATTACGCACATGACTGCAACTTCTGTGCACGTCGTTTATCATTGCTACCGTCAAGAATTAACCCTATTAAATTCTTGCTACCGTAAAACTATACCTCGTTGCGCAGAAAGAGGTGCTGCTAGCTGGCCAAAGAATTTTGTGCTTTTGAATTGAATTTATTGTTGAGCAAAATGAAAGAATCCGTGTTGTTACCATCAGCACTAGTGCTATGTAAACTCATTGAAGAAGATTAAGAAAAGAGGACCCAACACTGACCCTTCAGGTACACCACTGAGAACATATCTGCTCAAAAGCTTATAAATTTAAACCAAATTACGATATTTTGTTAATTTCGGGACCAGTCGGCCTCGAAGTTGGCAGCCTGATACTACACAGGGTGGTCCACAAAAAACTGCCGACCCAACATTTTGTAAGTCCAACTTTTCTAGTTAGCACCCCTCAGAACCAAGAGAGAGACAGAAATCAAATCTAATAAACGGGAAGATTTCTGTCCTCTCCTCGTTCTGAGGGGTGCTAACTAGAAAAGTTGGACTTAGAAAATTTTGGGTCGTCGGTTTTTTGTGGCCCAGCCAAAGAAAGACTTATTTATTTCGTAGATGCAGACTTCGAGACCTGAGTTGAAATTGTTTCAAAGTTGTCGGCACAGTAATCACTGGATGTGCAAAGAAAAGGAGATAGTGCTTTTGGAGAAGGGGAGGGAAAAGAAAGGAACGCTGTATTAGTTCAAATTCCACCAAAAAAGGACGAGAAGGGTCCTGTGGTGTTCCGTGTTCATGTCGATTGTGGCTTGTCAAAGATCCCGGGTTTTCTGCTTGGAAATTCTTCAGCTAAATTGTCTCTCTCGTCGTCAGCTGTAGGGCAGAAAATCCTAGACAAAACTCGCAGGTCAGCCAATACGATCTGGGCCGCTAAAAGTTAATTAAATGGTTCTCAGGAGTAGTACTAAGAAAATTATGCAGGTACGCGGATTTTTATTTTTATTCATGATTTTTCGGCTGCGGCCCATGGTGATAAACATTTTGTTATGTGTGAAGTACAATATTTATATTTTAATGCCAGTTCACAGAACAGATGTTGCACCGAACATGAAAGTCTTTCTTTAGATCAAGTTTTTTTTAGTTGTGACATGCCTCTGACAGCTCTTCTGCAGCGATCGTGTGGGTGGAGCTACGACTGATATGGTCGTCGGATCCAGGAAGTATTTGGTGAAAAACACTGACGCGCGATAGGATATTTTTTTTAACTACGGCTTAAAAAACGTTGTACTGTGCTAAACAAAAACCATGCACACACTGTTGACAATCGCTTAATTGACTTTTAGCAGCCTTGAATTTAGAATAATTATTCTTCTAAAATGGCCAGATGCTGGTCGTTCTTTGGAACCCCAACCCCATTCCTACGCCACTGACAGTATTTTGTACAATACTGAAATTTACGTTTTTGGTCCCATTTTTTGCCACTAGAGGTCGTTGTCAAGTGAACGTGTAAACCTAGTTATAGTGTACGCGCCCAATCTTGAGTCCTGCAGGTGTTTTATGAGCGACTACGTCTTCCTGGAAGGGATGGTTTTAATCGACTGCCGCTATTGTTTTTGTAACCACCTTGGATATCATCAAGGCACTCTGCTACCAAAAACATACAATTGTTTATCTGTGTTGTTCTGGGGCGAACTCAAGATAGGCCACGGACACTATAGCCTAGTTTGAATGATTGCATTTTAAATTATTTTCCATAAAAGGCCAAATGTCCGATAAGAAAAAGCTAAGCCAGAACGTTTGTGAAATTCATGATTTATTTAAACTCCTGGTAGGTTCAGATAGTTATTCAGCAATATGGGGCAAGGTGGCCTGATGGTTAGCATGACCGTCTCCAGGGCCAGAGGTCCCGGGTTCGAATCCGGCCTCAGCCACCCCTGGCATTTTCGGGCAGAGAGGGCCCTGTGATGTCTCGTGCTCATGTCGATTGTGGCATGTAAAAGAACCTAGTATTTCCGATAGGATTTACCTAGCAAAATTGACCCTCTCTCCTTCTGGCACCATGGCTAACGCTGGGTGCGCGTCAAAAAGCTACAGTTATTCAGCAATGACGTCTACCGGCAAGGAATAGCACCTGAAATATAAATTTTGAGTTTTCCTGTTCGAGGCGGGGTGCGAGAGACCAGGCGGTCGTGGCGACTGAATGTTTACACGATTCAATAGCATGTAGCCCACTGGCAGTTGAAGCAAGACCGTCGAGTCGTCTACAGACATCGCTTGTGATCAGTTTGGCAGTATTGTTCGTGCGTGTGCTAGCATTTTTCATTGGTGCATCATGGTCTTTCAGAATCTTATTGCAAAAGTCGGGGTATCCTTAGGCACAAAACAGTTCTAATTGTAGCAGCTCGCAGTCTTGAGTCTTTACAATCATCGTGCAGTAGGAAGATTTGTGGTCACTTGTAATCCAAACACCCAAATCCATAGCTTCAACAACTTCGGCAAGAAGCTTGTGAGTTAAATAGTACGAGTATTTGGGGTTTCTGTGTTACAGATGAAGAGCAAAACATTCCTCAGCAAAAGTAGGCAGCCGCCACTTATCTGACCTTTCAATTATTTGTGAACACGTGCCACCAAATCCTCCTGATCCTCAGTGTTGGCAACAACTCTTCTGCGAATTTACAGTTGTTACCATCAGCACGAATGCGATGCTATGTAAAATCATTGGGGAAGATTAAGAAAAGAGGACCCAACACTGACCCTTGAGGCACACCACTGAGAACATATCTGCTCAAAGAGGAGCTTGTCTTAATGCAGACCTGCTGATGCCTATCAAATAAAAAGTCTGAAATCCAATTCAAGACGCTTCCCTGAAACCCGTAGTTTTCGAGCTTACAACAAAGGTTTGTATGGATTACGGAGTCAAACTCTCTGGCAAAATCAACATTTTCTTGGGTAATTGAAAACGTTTTTACACATGCAACAAGTATCAACAACGACATTAGGTTGGAGCCCATTGTCAGAACCAAACCTTCGGAGAATGCCTCGGAATAGGCATTAAGCTTTGACAATATCCTCACTCAACCAATTTCCATTAACCTTAAGGGGTGGAATGGAACGATGCCTGCCTGTTTTTGATTTAAGATAGTTAATCAGTATGGCAATTTTGCCTTTTTTAAAGAACTATAATACGAAAAACAGCATAAGCAGAAACGGTCTTTGTTAATTCTTTGCTGTAGGTGCCGTAATAGTCAATGTTGGAAGATGACTTATTTTTTAAGAGTCCTCAACAGCCGTCTCTTCTTGGATCGAAGCTTATAAATGGCCTGAGCCCAAGAAGTGAAGGTTGTGGGTGGAGGTTAGTGCTGCTACGCTTGTAATAGGAAGTAAATGTTGAGGTCGCCGAGGTATAGGTTAATTGAAAGTCATCCCACATTTCATGAATGTTCTGGCTCGGTGAAAGCACACCCCGATCAGTCAACACTAAGTAGACAGGCTCGCAATAACTTACAATCAATTTAATGGTGATCCAGCTGACTCTATAACTGATATTTTCCAATAAAATAATAAATAAACTTGACCTCATTTTGGCATCTTTCTCCAACCCGAGTCAGCACCCCGGGTAGCTGTCCTTAAGCCACCCCTGGTCATTTCTGCTCACACGCAGTAACTGAATGTGTGCATATGACTAAATATGATCTTACCACATCCCGACTCATCCGGCTAGCTCCAGCCTGTATGAGGATTTTTGCTGTGGTTTGAGATTCATCTATGCCCATCGCATAATGAAGGGGAGTGCGATTCATCTAAAAACAAGCAAAAATAACTTATCAGCTTGAAAATGGTGATTACACTGCAAAATATTATTAATTTACAAAATGTTAACTTACATTGTCTCTCACTCGAAGAGTCTCTGGGAAATTTGTTGCTATATGTTCAATAATACTATCAAGTTGTCTTAAAATGGCAATATGAAGGGAACATCTAGATTTAGTGTCTTTGCCAATGGCTAATTCATCTGTTATGAGTTCAGTGACTGCATCTAAATCTCCTTTTCGAATTGACCAATGGAGGTCTTTCAGTTTTGCCTGAAATTGAAAAATAATGAAGCGTTCAAATAAATTTGAAATGAACTTGATCAATAACTGGGCTATAAGGAATGTCTGAAGCCAATTGCTGCCCTTGTCTCTATGGTGGAACAACCAAAATAAAATATAATATATAAAAAATTTTTTTTAACGTTGCCGTGGATTGTTTAAGAATAAAGGGATGCACGTTAGATGATGGTTACACAACAATACGAGTATACACGAGCTAATGGGTTTTTTGTTAATAACCCCCCAAAAAATGCTTCGCGTTCTGCTGTTTTAGTAACAGCGACCTTCGGGGGTTTCTGCATGACTAAATGTGAATGAAATCTTGAAAAATTAAGGGGAAGTTTCAGGGATAAACAAAACAACTGAAGGGGATGCGCTGATTGAGTGAGCGAAGCGAACGAAATCAGCGATTGTTAGTCAGTGTGTGCAAAAATGGGATTGAAGCATCTTAAACAGACGATGTAACCTTACGTACGTTCACAGTCCTATGAAAGTTGTGATATCCACCCAAAACCAAAACTGGTAGAAAAACCCGCCAAGTTTCCAAAAACGGTCGGCCTTTGAAGGTAGTGATATCATTCCACCAGGGAAAGGCCGCCAAGGTTAACCCTATTAGCCAAGTTAATCGCACCGAATAATACTTTGGACGTTAAATGAAAACTTGAAGATTGCTACCACTAACTTTCAAACTATTAGTATGTGCGATTAACTTAGCTAATAGGATTAACCTTGGCAGCCTTTCCCTGGTGGAATGATATCACGACCTTCAAATGCCGACCGTTTTTGGAAACTTGGCGGGTTTTTCTACCAGTTTTGGTTTTGGGTGGATAAAACTTTAACCTGGTGTGTTCAGGCATGGGCAGAAATGCTTAAGGCCCCCACTTTTCGATCCCACATCGAAAATTAAGCGGTCTCATTTTCAATAATCCTCCGGCTCTCCCCTCCAGATAAATAATGGCCGATCCCTAATATTGGTAATTTAAATTCTAAAAGTGGATCAACTCGGCTTTTCGCAACCATTCACTTTTTCGAGAGACATTTTTATATCTTTTTTTTTTTGTTTTTTGCAATCTCAGGGTTGATTTTTTTTGTACCCACGAAAGACAAAAAAAACTGCAGACCATAAATCTCCAGTGATTGTCTGCTTTTTATTCTTATTTTCGTTGAAGTAAGTATACTTGAAAATGATCCGAGGTGAATCAAAACGCCGCTTTTTGTTTTTCGATTCCATGCTATTTTACCTCTTTACTCTACATCCATATTTTAAACAGGTCTTACCATAAATCGTGTATTAAACGCCCATTTGAAGCTAATGCCTTTCCCCCGAAATGCTTTATTGTCAAAATCGTGAAATAGTGGAGGAAACGCCCACCCCTTAAATCGTCATTTTTCTGCAGCAAAATTAAATAGGGTTTAAAGATAATAAATAAAGATAGCACTGCTTGCTATGCTTACTGGTCCCTTCTCCCTCCCTGGGGCAATAGTGGACTCTTCCTTTAGCTCCTAGCACCTGCCCTAAGGCCAGGCCTCTCTCCCCTATGCTTCCTACCTTCTTCACAGCAATTAAAAGGATGTAAAATTGACCTTCCGGAGATCGTTCAACAGCTTCGAATTTTCTGTGATAGATGTCCGGAAAGATTAGATGTCCAGAATAGTGAAGTAAACGCCCACCCCACCTATTTTTTCGCCAAATTTACTGTATACGCCTATGTGCATTTAATACACAATTTGTGGTAATTTAACATTTTCTTGTGTTATTTATTTAACTACCTGGAAAACCATCTAAGTACAGCATGCATTCGTCAGCGCACCGTCTGTGCACTGTTAGAACGTATCCTTCGGTGGCTTCCTTTACCTGGATTGCAGAAGATACTACTAGTGAGCTGTTAAACAGTTGGCGTTGCTGTTGCTGATGATAATATCTTGCTCACTTACGTTATTAATAGTGTCAAGGGTGAGATAATTAAGATGTTACGATTCCGTGTTACCTTCTTTTGCACAGTACGTTGTAAACTAGAGTTTTATACAGTTTGCTGTTTTAATGAACAGAATGCAATTGTATAACGACAATGAAAAAAAATCAAAATTCTTAACGCCTGGAGCACGTTTTTATGGGAAATTCCCATTGGTACAAATCGTAACAACCCGTAGACTTTCGAAAGGGAGGGTGATTATGACTTTCGTAAGGGAGGGTGATTATGACTTTCGAAAGGGAGGGTGATTATGACTTTCGAAAGGGAGGGTGATTATGACTTTCGTAAGGGAGGGTGATTATGGCTTTCGTAAGGGAGGGTGATTATGACTTTCGTAAGGGAGGGTGATTATGACTTTCATAAGGGAGGGTGATTATGACTTTCGAAAGGGAGGGTAATTATGACTTGTACCTTCACCGATAAAAAGGACCAAGAGCACAACAACAAAAAATCGCATACAACAACATTTTCAGTGGAAGATGTAAATAAACAAAGGTACTGTTTTTCTGACCCTTGCATTCAGACGACTAAGAAAAATAAGTATCTTAAAAAAAAATACTCTAGCAATAGCGGTCCATATTGAACTTGGAACCTTGGAATCAATATTTCTATCCTCGAACAGTCTTTGCTTTAATAGTTTTTCTTCATAATTTTAATTATCTACCAAAGGGCATCAAAAAAAATGGGAAGAAAGGTATATGCCCAAGTGATACAATGTATGGTTGCTCTTATACAGTTAATACAAGTGTTACTATCTTTAAAAAAAAAATCAAAATCTACCTGAAATGGCTGTATTTCCTTCAGTGCTTCTACGACTCCTTCTTCCCCATTGCTGGCTGCTGTTTCGATAATATCTTCCCCTGTTGTGCTCTCCTGCACATCAAAGAGATGGTCATAGCTATTTCTTCCAAAATCGAGTAGAAGAGCTGACATCCCATTGGCCGCCAGAGCACATACAAAATTATCTATCACGGCAACATTTTCTTCGTTACTGACAAAAGACGCCACATCTCTTGGTGTCCGATAATTATAGTCTCTTTCGGGAATACTGGTTCGGCATTGCAGCAGGAGTTGCCATAAGGCATTTTCGGCGTGTTCTTTGCTGGCGGCAAAGTGAAGCAGTGTTCTGCCTTCTTCATCCTAAAAAATGGTCAACACTGTTAGTATGCTAATAGAGGATTCACATATATATTCAGAGAGGATTCACACACACACACACACTCAGAGAGGATTCACACACACATTCACAGAGGATTCACAGACACTTAGAGGATTCACAGACATCCACAGAGGATTCACTGAAACAGAGAGGGTTTGCTGATACAGTCAGATCACAGGTACACTCAGAGGAATCATAGGGACACTCAGAGAGTATTCACAAACACATTCAGAAAGGATACACTGATACGCTCAAAGAAAATTAACATATAGAGAGGATTCATAGTCAGAGAAGGTTCAGAGATAAACTGATGTTCAAAGATACACTCAAAGAGTATTCACTGATACAATCAGAGAATCACAGACAGGCTCAGAGAGGATTAACAGATACACTCATTTCACATATGCACTCAGCGAGTATTGAGATACACTCAGAAAGTATTCACAGGTACACTTAGAAAGGATTCATAGACACGCTAGAAAGGGTTCACAGATAAACTCAGTTCACAAGAACACCCAAAGAGGATTTACAGATACACTCCGAAGCCACTGTGGAAGTCAATGTCGGCCACCACCAAATCTGTAGTGAAGAAATTTTATATTAAGTGCCCTCTGAATGAATGAATGATACTTCATTGCAACAAGCAACAGGTCAAAGAAGAACCACAGAATGACCATTCATCTCCAGGCCAAAAAAAGACCACAATAGTCAGACAAAAAACGGAAAATGGGAAGAATAAGTGTCTCACGACCAATTTTAATTTTTTTTTTAATGAACTAAGAAATTACATGCTGAATAACGTTTTCCTCTTCCATTTTTGGGGCAAAGGCACCGTTTGGGCATGGCGGAGGGTCAAAGTTAGTACTTCGGGAGTTTGGCCGTGACGTCATCCATGTTGCCGGCAGGCTAGCCGACGCCACGCAGGGAAGCATGAATTAAATGCCCCCCCCCCCCCTATGAAGCGACAAACCCAAACCAGTTCTTTACAAGTGAAACGCCAAACAAAAGCCGGTACCTACAACCTAACCTAACCGACAATAACAACAAAACCACACGCAACTGACAACAACCCGCCTATCTGACTGTTTACGAAAAAAAAAAATATATATATAAGCTATCCGAGACACAAACGAACGCGGTGAGGCTAGAACGCAAGAAGTCCGGTTTTGATTAATTTCTGTAGGCCACACGAAGCCTTTGCCCCAAATTTGGTATGGGGAAACGTTGTTCAGCTGATCATTTTAGTAATTCTAGCGCAACATGAAATTGATCAGTGAGGAGACACCTATTCTTCCCATAAGCCCACAAAACACAAATATGAAAAAAATTAAAACATTGCGGGAAGACAAAAATGATCAGCTCAATCTTACAAAAACCGGACAGCTTAAAAGTTACCTATAACTTTTAGTCTGGCAATAAACAGTTGAAGTCAAGTGGACAAAGCAACATCAGAGGAGAGAGTTTCACACATTAACAATACGACTAGAGAAAAATTATTTGATTCAATTCCTTTTAACATGGGTCATGACCAACTTATAGGAAACCCTTGTTAGAGCCAATAGAGTGACTGTACGTCAGTTTTAGAGCATAGTAATCCAGTTATGCATTACAAACAAATTTAATTAATAAAAATTGGCCCATCAGTAGGATTCGAAGAATACCAAGCTGCACAAGAATAGTATCTTGAGTATTTTGATATTAAAAGTTGTGAGGAAACGAATTTAAAAAAGAATATGATGATTAAAAGGGCAAATATTTATTTTGCCTTGGATACAGGCATTAATAAAAAGTGCCGTTTATCAAACTTTGATAAAACAAATAACGTTTAGACACCATCTTCCTTTTGCATTTTAATGTTCTAACTTTCGCAATAGACGACTTCTAGAGCACGCCACCAAGCAAAAGAAAAAGTAACTAAGTCCCAAAGTGCACCGCAGACCTTGTGAGACGTTCTTGTGCGCCACGATCAAAGTGAGCAAGCACAGCCCAGTGGTGAGAGTAGGGGGCTGCAAACCAAGTGGACGCCCGATCGAATCCCACAACTGACTGAGGTGCTTTGTAATTGATATGTTAACTATACTATTTAGAATAATAAACATTACTCTTTAAATGCCTTACCTTTATCGTTGTAATATCATCGTAGTCAGGAGACGAAACTCTTCCATCCTGGGAAGACCTGTGGCCAGAAGTTTTTGCTAGTCTCGCTTCGTACAAACTGGAAATTACACGAGTGTGCTTGCATTGCAATTGCCAATAAGAAAACTGGGCTTTTAAATCTACAATTTCTAAGTGTGCATCTTCAAAGGAAGCAGTTTAACAAGGAAGAAACCTAGTTTAGAACCAGCAATCAGTCTTCTAGTTTTAATATCACACCCAAAAAGGTGCCAAAAGGTTTGTGAATTTACTCCACATTCGGTGATTTTGTAACACTAAGTATTCTTTTGTTTCAATTACAGATAACAATGGATGTGATTGATTAGCGTGATTGTTGTTACTTTACTTATTAATTAACTTCACCCTTTGATCAGAAAAAGTATTCTTTTGTTGTGTCAATTACAGACAACAATGGATGCGTGTCATGGTTGTTACTTTTCTTATTAATAAACTTCACCCTTTGCTCAGAAAAAGTATTCTTTTATTTCATTTACAGATAACAATGGATGCAATTGATTAGCATCATGGTTATTACTAGGGGTGTGCGATCACAACTTTTTCAAGTCGAGTCGAGTTCGAGTCGAGTTGGGGTTTGAGTATCGAGTTTCGAGTCGAGTTCGAGTTTTGAGTATGGTTTTACAAACTAAGAATAACTCGGGGAATTCTATGATTTTTCACAAAAAAAAACCTGGAAAACTCCGGGAGAATAGCAAAGCCAGGTTTTTGGGCCAAGGCCAAAGTGCATTAAACACAGTATGTTAAGACATTGTGGTAAAAATTATATCTTAATACTTTTGTGTTGTAACCTAAAAGTTCAATAAATACACCTGATTTCTTGCAACATGTCAGCCCTGAAACAAGTAAAATTGTCAACCCATTTGCGAAAAAAAATTTCCTTTCAAAAATTACGGTGAATAACCTAGAAATTGACCTCAACTACTTTGAAAAACTGGAAAACTCGGGGGAAATTTTTCCAGTATTTTGGTAGGAACCATGCTGAACCAAATAAATCACTTGTTCCTGTTTTTTCAAAAACACTACACCACGACAGTCACTATATAACTACAAGAAATATTCCACAGTTTTTAAGCATTTTTTCTACAAAACTTAAGTAAATGTGGTATGTTTTGTTGCAATTTGTTGAAGATATTACGATCTTTTTTGCTAAAACTCAACATAAATCTCCTCTGTCCCAAACTAAAGGTTGTCTGAGAAGTGAGAACGTCTCAGACTGACTGACATCGCGATACTCTGTAAAACTCGAAACTCGAAAATTTCGAGTTTAAAGTTTTAGGATCGAGTCGAGTTTACACAACGAAGTCAAACTCGAACTCGACTCGAAATTTCGAGTTTTGCACATCCCTAGTTATTACTTTATTTATTAGTTAACTTCATTCTTTGATCAGAAAAAGTATTATTTTGTTTCAATTACACGATAACAATGGATGTGATTGGTTAGCGTCATGGTTGTTACACCATGTGATGACACCCATTGTTATCTGTAATTGAAACAAAAAAACACTTTTTGAGATAAAGGGCGAATTAATAACTGTTAATTAAAAAGTAAACAGTTATTAATTCGCTCTTTATCACAGAAAGTGTTTTTTGTTGCAATTACAGATAACAATGGGTGTGATCACTAAAACTAATGGGGTCATGTTGCAGGGCCGGCGACACGGGGTGGAGGGCACGGCAGACAATTTACACTGGGCCCGGGAAATTCCCACTTGATATTAGTTGAACTTTTCGATACCACCTTAGATATACCTCACTAACGATAAATATAACTATGTAAAATTTCATATTATTTAAAAGTTAGTTTTGTATTGTAAAACTCTAAATTTTGTCAAATACATCCAGAAATATCGAAAATGTGTTGGCTTGTGGAACTCCACCCCAGACTCCACTGGGAAAGGTTACGGAACTCCCCCAGAACCTTGCCCAAAAATCAGGCCCCAACAGCAAGGTTCTACCAGATCCGGGGAATCCTGTCACTGACCTTGCATTTGTTGGGAATTTGTTGAATAAACCACTCCATTTCCTACACCATCTCTTCGAAATGACATTTTAGTTTTATCACCTAGCACATCACATTCTTAGTGTTACCTAGCTGGCAGTGCATCACAAAAGCGAAGACATTTTTTAGTTGTGCTATAAGAATGAAGATAAAAATTATTTTATGGCTTAGTAACATATGCAGAAACAGACCCCCTGACGGGCTAAATTATTTGCCACAAGTGCATCGAAAACAGTCTCAATAATTTTCGGTAATTTTATTTATGTCTTGATCACAAATTTAAACAGAAAAACACTTAAAAACAACACAGTTCTTAAGGCTTTGTGCTTATCGGTCCTCCATCTTGGAAAACCGAAAACCATTGTTGGAAAAGATGGAGGAACGATAAGCAAGAAGCCACGTTAGAACTGTGTTATTCTAAAGTATTTTTCTGTTTAAATTTGTGATCAAGACAAAGATAAAATTGCCGAAAATTATTGAGACTGTTTTCGATGCACTTGTGGCAAATCATTTAGCCCGTCAGGGGGTACTGTTTCTGCATATGCTATAAGCCGTTGTCGTATTTCCAGGTTATCTCACGTTGCTACTCTGTCTAGCTAATTAAAGTTTTTCCCATTATTTAAAAATATCCTGTATACTGGAGTGTATATCAACATAAGCAAAATGTCACAAATTAGTTAGCATTGGCCACAACCCATGAAATAATAACACTGCTAACCGAAGAGGTGTTGGTTGAAAGGTAAAGAAATTGTATCAAGAATCTAAAAAAAAATATATGCCTGATGGGTATCGAACGAAGTTGGAAGTAAATTATTTTGTTAAAAACATTTTTTCACCACCAGATGAACGAGAAAGGGCTTTACTTTTGAGAAGAGATAATTTTTTAGTGCGTGTACATGCTGCGTAACTTAAAATGTGAATTGACTGATGAAAAAAAAATTGCGTGCAAACATGCTGTGCGTGAAGCATAAGATACCTATATATTCCTAATTACCCTCTCTCCAATTCTTCTTTTTCAATTCCTGTAGAATTCATCAGCGGGCTATCTGCATCGACATTGCCCTGTAAGATAAAAATATTGTGAAGAATAAGAAGAGATACAGTCAGTCATGGGTATATAAGACAATCAGAAACACACAACAGGAGGTATTTACGATTTTCTCTGGTTTCCATTGTTAACAAGTAATCCAAACAGAACTATCGGCTGTATTACCCGAGTGCTTCTGTGAAATCAAAATTCCAGATTAATTTTTTCGAGATCGAAGATCAAGGGAAATTTGAGGGACATTTTCTGGCAAGGAGATGAGTACTAACACACACAAATTTAGATTTCCTAGAAGCAGGAGTGGTATTCTGTGGAGAATTTTTATTTTTTTTTTACGTAAACCGATGCTCCGTTGTAATTTCGATTTACGGTTTCTATTTCAGTTTCGATTTAGATTTACCATTTCGATTTGGTAAATCGAAATCGAAATTGTAATAGAAACCGTACATCGAAATTACTACAGAGAATCAGTTTACGATGTTTAACGATGTTTACGATGTTTTGCTCTATTGACTTAGCTGCTACTAGTCCTTATCGTATTTCGTCATCACACCTGTAATTTCGATTGCTTCAGCATTGGTGTTTCGTAATCAGTGAACCTAAACGTCATTTTATGCTGCTCATGAACGAAGTTTAAACGTAAAGCTCCAAATCCTGGCGAGAAGTAGCTTCTTGTTTCCGTAAAAGTCCGACAATTCCCGAATGTGACGTCATTCCCCTAATATGGGCATAATGAGAATGAAAGCAAACTGCTTCCTCGAAGTGGTATATGCTGTACATATCTGTATATCTGTGGTTTGTCGATGACCATTCAGCGACGGGTAAAGCTTTGATTTATATAATTACTGAGTAGAAAGGCGTAGTCTTTTCAGCTATAATACCACGAGTGCTTCTATGAAATCGATAAATCGAAATGTGCGTTTTAGCACGAAACTCCTTTCCAGATTTAATTTCCCGAGACCGAAGGTGAAGGGAACTTTGTCGGAAAGGAGTGGAGTGCTAAAACGCACAAATTATACATTTCATAGAAGCACGAGTGGAATTCGGTTAGAGAATTTTTGTTTTTCTTTCCGCAAAACGATTCTCCGAAGTGATTTCGTTTTAGGGTTTCACTTTCGATTTGCAGAGGAATTATCATACGTAATATCCCAAGAGCTAAGGAAATTATCGATAATTTTTTCAACTTGAGTGTTTTGGCCCCTATAAACTCACGAGTGCTATTTAGGCAGACATTAATTTCCCGAGTGCGTAGCACGAGGTAAATTATCTGCCAATAAATAACACGAGTGAGTTTAATGGGCCAAAACATGAGTGTTGAAAAAAATTTGATAATTTCCAATAGCTCGGTATTTAGTTAGAGAATTTCACGTCATATTTCAGTATTGAGCACTCTAAATTTCGTATGCATCATTTAAAAATTTTATACAAGTCGCGCTGCCATCCAAATATCGGCGCGCCGATTGGCATTACGGCCGCCAGGAATAAAATTGATCTTCGCCGCCGCTGAAGAATTTTTCATTGGCGCACACCTCCAAACTTTTTACTTTAAACAATTCCGTAATAATAAATTAATAAATGCAGTACATAATTTTATTTTTTCTAAAATTGCAAGAGTAAATAAAAATAAAAAACAATCAAATACGTACTGTAGTGGAGCGTAATAAATTTCAAAACGGTGCTGAGAATTTGAAGCTAGGTTACGTTAACGTTAGGCCTAACGACGCAGTCCGGCTAACGAGCTTCGCCGCCGGATTCTACGAGTGGCTGCAGGCGTTGCTAGGTTACGAAAACGAGCGACACAGTGAGTATTTCGAGAGAAAGGCCTTCCGGATTGTTTCTGGTAGGGAAATATATACTTTTATTTGAAATGAATTCAACAAACGTATCGTAAGGTGTCAATTGTGTAACGTTTGAAGCGAGTGACTGCCAAAAGCGTATCACCTTCAGAAAGAGCTCGCCATGTTTTGCACGGTTTAGCATTACGCTGCGTCGACCAATGAAAGCTGCAGGATATTGCCTAACTGATTTAGTTTTAAATTTAGCCAATGAACATCGACTTACAGTGATAATCACGCAGTAGCTTTTGAAAGCTACTGCGTGATTATCACTGTAAGTCGGTTGTGATTGGGCGAATTTAGTACACGATCAAGTGAGCAAATTTCGGTCAGGGAAATTCTCAGTGTAAGTCGACCAAGGTCCTCGTTTTGCGGAAAAAAAAAGCTTCTCATGTAAGAGCTCGTTTTACGGAAAGAAAATAAAAATTATCATTTATTCTTAAAAATTAATTTCTTGGAGCCTTACGTCATCTGAAGCAAACTAATGCTCGTATTAAACCTCGTGGTCAATGTTCACATTCAGTGGTGTGCACAGGGGATGGAGAGCAGGGAGGGGGGAGGGCATTGCCCATGGCTTTTTGAAAAAAGAAATGCCCTATTTTGGTTATATAAAATTTTCCCTTTTAACACCCACCCCAGCATCAATGTAGCCTAAATTTAACATTTAAATTCATTACTGTTAAATAAAACGTTTCCATGTCCTATTCGACAATGCTCCATTTGTAGACTTTTTTTAAGTCAGTTATATGTTTTATGAAAATACAAGACTTCGTGTTGAACACATAAAAAGCCCAAAATCACAGCCACCAGGGTAAAAAAAATAGATAATTTTTTGCAATGTTCGCTGTGACCAACATATTTGTAGTGAGCGATAGAAACATTTGTATAAAGATTTTAACTGAATTAAAATCTACACATTACAGCACGGAAAGCCAAATGGGTTTGGTTGTTAGTGTTAACTACAGATACAAACCTATTTACGCTGCCTTTTGGACTTATATGTCAGATTGCCTGGGTGGGGAATTGAACCGTCAACCTTTCAGACAAACGGCTAAATCTCTACCGCTTAACCATACTGACATGGCTCTTTTTCCTTAAAGAAAATTACCGTCGGCACCATTACCATGTACATATATACACGTAAGCAAATATTTGTTGGGAAGGGACATTTGTCGCACCGTGTTCAACCAAGTGTAACGAATTGACAACACAATAAAACGAGAATTCAAGTAATTCCAGGACGGAAAGCCAAATGGGCTCGGTTAGCGATAAATAAATACAGATGCAAACCTATTTCCATTAATTTTTCGTCTTAGATGTGACGCCAGACTGCCGATTATTGGATCGTTGACCTTTGAAACCAAAGTTGAAGCCTTACTACTGAGCCATACTGGCACAGTCTTTTTTTTTTTAGTCAGTATGGCTGAGTGGTATGGTAGGGCTTTGGTCTCAAAGGGCGACAGTTCAATTCCGTGATAAAGCAGTTTGACAGTTAAGGCCAATCGGCAACTTTTGATGGGAAATGTAAGGGTCCCCCTCCCTGATCCGCACCTCGTTGTGCTAGAATTATCTCAATTGATCCGCTGAACAACTGCTTCCTATACCATTTTTGGGACAAAGGATTCGTTTGCTGCTCAGAAATTACAGAAACTACACTCTTTGGCTCCAATCACCGCATTCGCTTATACCCCCCCCCCCCCCCCGTTGGCGGATTTTCCATCGTACAAGTCATGGTGCTCCTAATTTTCAACGCGTCTCATTCACAAATCATAGTAAAAAAGAAAAAACTGGGGACCTGACCCCAACCAACCTGCAAGGTTGCAGCCATCTATATTGCCGCAACCTCGTAGGTTGGTTGGGTCGTGAGTCCTAGTTTTATCTTTTTTACTATGATTTGTGAACAAGACGCTAACATTGGCGTTGAAATTAAATATAGGTTTTATATAGATCGTGTTCGTGGGAGTTCTTGCTCGGTCCGAGGGCAAGTGGATCAAATTCTCCGCAACCACTCACATATTGGAAAGTGTATTTGCTGTTCATAGTTGATGTGCACAGTTAGAGAGGGGTCCTTATACTTATCATGTTCCTTTGGTTTGCATCTGTATCTGATTAAAAGGCAGCACAGATAACTGCAAATCAGAAAAAAAAGCTAAAACATACGCAAGAAACATATAAATTGTAATGCTCCGTCAACTCATCTACTGGTGGTATAGTGACATGGCAGTGATTTTGCAGGACGGGTTCGCCATTTTGGATCTCATTCTACTCATTCAATTGATACGTAAGTATTTATATACACATACATTTAGTTCTTGTTCAGGTTTTTCTGCCAGTTTAGTTTCAAACTTGTTTGTAACTAGAACTGTTGTTGCTTGGATTATGCTCAGAATCCAAGTGAAGCCCCCAAATGCTTCCAGATGTGCTTCTGGCTCAGTTGGCCTCGAACATTCCTGGGGAACATGGGCCTGACAACTGAGCTCCTCAGAGTCTTCTTGCCTGTGTTTTTGATGTGAGCAGACATGGCTCTGCAGTGATCATACCCTTTATGAAGCCTTTTGTGATAATTTATATTATTAATGACTGACAACCAAAGACTAGCAACTGTTATACTATATCTGGAACTGTATCAGATCAAGTTTAGCAATAAGCCAAGTGTGTCTAATGTTGTATTTTGGGCAAGAACCAGAAAGTAAACTGGGTTCTTTGACTTATTCAAAATCTAAGCCTACTTTGCATATCTTGCATAAAAAGAGTGTGAAGTTGCCCTATTGTGTTCACTATTCTATCTTTAAGAATTAGCAATTATAACTGGTTATTAAACCATTAAAAACAAGAAGTACGCTATTTCTGCTTACCAAACTAGGAGTATTCCTTCTGGAAGTGCTGATCAAAGCGTATTTGTACAACCACAAAGCTAAGTAAGCAATGGGGTCTTTCGGCCTCTTCTGTGATACGTCGGTTAAAGCTTTGATCAGTGCGTCCCCCATGACGGAAGCTAAATACTCTCCTTCTTTGGTCCACATTATGGGGTTGACCGAAGAAACCGACAGTCTTGAATTGTTTCGAGTCGAATTAACTGTCGTTCTTCCAGTTCGACTTCCAGAAGTTGTTTGCGTTGCCTGCATGAAAAAAGAACAATTCTCAAGTTAAGATGACCAACAGGCAGAGAATTTTTAACAAAATGTTCTTATCGCGCTTAAGTAAAAATTAATTGCTTATGGCGAATTCGCTTTGCTGCCCGAAGCGAACGAGGGGGCCAGTGGGGCAAATGCAGTGCAAGGACAAGTGCCACAATGAACTGAACAATTCTATAGGACTGTTTATAATCACTACGTTTACATAACCACTTAACAGACCTTCAGAGGGTTGTGCATCACATCCGTTACGCTTCCGTGGGTCTTGTAAACACCCATCCATGGTTCATTCTTGGATTTGGCGACACCAACTGGATTCGCTCTACGGACGTTATTTGAGAATCTGACGCGATTTGTCTTTATTCATGTAAAGACTTACAAGCTAATTGGGATGTTGGTGCATGCATAGTAGAGATGGCGGACAAACTTATGACTTACAAGCTCAGTGAATGTTGGTGCACACGTACTAAAGATGGCACACACACTTAAGACTTGCAAGCTAATTGGGAAGTTGGTGCAGGCATAGAAAACTACAGGACACTCTTACGATCCCTAAGTAATGTGTCTCATTATCACTCGAATTTAAATAATTCTGTTAATTGAATTTAAAATTAAATAATTATAAAATTAAGTAATTCTGAAAATAAGTGTACATGACTAGAGAAACCACCAAGGCTCGCCTACATTTAGTTACAGGTTTTAAAGTGATCCAATTTACTACACGCCGGGTTAGAGCACAGCAGGACCCGTCCACAGGAGGACAGGAAAGTAGGAATTCTATGTGTACTGACTTGAATCGCATTCCTTAAGTGAATGGCCCTAATCACCAGTTCACATCTTGTATACTGGTGCCGTTATTTGAGGCACGTTTCAAAGCGTATTGCTAAAATATGCTTTCTAGTGGCCATGTAAACGTAGTTAATTAAGATTGCAGCTGGTTTGCACTCACGGCTGCATGCATTCTTCTGCTGTTATCCCCATCAATGCGAAAACGGTGTTTTTATTATCATTGTTTTACTTTACCTGCCTAATTTCATGAAGTTGTAATGTCACTTCGCAATCATAATTATCTTCCCGTTCAGTGAACGCTAACAACATGTTACAGTGTCGACTTCGAATAGTGTAGCAAGCCAGAATCGCTGACCTATTTGAGTTGGGCCAGTGAGATTGACTTTGCATGCTTCAAGTATTGCTCGGTTTTGCCTAGTATGATAGGTGTACTTTTGGAACACCAGTTCGAACGAGCCCATACACGTCTTAAACGTAGTGGTGGTTTAGGCCTAACGTCGTTGGAAAACATGGTAAACTTAACCATAGCCACCTACAGTAAAGGCCGGATCAGCTTTGCCTTCCACAATGCTCCGCTAGAAGGCGCGACAAATACCGACGTGACTAGTTTGCCAAGTGGCGTCATCGGTTGACAGAATTTGGAACCCACATCGATTAGTTTGAAGTTTCGTGGCTTGGTGTAAAGATGGCAGCACCTAGCAAACTTGCGCTTCCTTCTCTATCAATGGTTGATTTTACGCCCCTAATTTGTCTTGATCTGATCCGGCCTTTACTGTAGGTGGCTGTGACTTAACACACTCAAGCTAGTGATATTAATGTCATTAAGTCTTATCAATGTTTAGAATTTAAAATGAAGACAGAAGTCCGAAAACGGATAAGTATGCAAACCAGTGTTAAGTTTTAAGAAAGTCTATCCATGTTTGCTGTGATGTGGTGATAATGCGACACCAAAGTGCACCTTGCAATCACTAAAGTCAAGCGTTATTCCACGACTTAAACAATCGATGATAACGTCAAGTCATTCTCTGTCTGACCCAAATCTAGTACCCTCTTTTATAATTCATAAAACTTAAGTCATTTTTTTTAAAGTTTAAAAATGCACCTGCGTAATTCCATTGTCAACATTAACATGTATCTGCGTAATGATACTTAAAACACAGACTACTTCTTTGAGAGGAAGATCATTCTATAGCGAGTGTTTGTGAATACGTGCATTCTAATTACGGAATGTACCACAGCACTCCCACCAGCTAGCAGCTACAATATGCAATAGAATTACTACAGGAATAAGCTCAAGCTTCCATTGCATAATGGCCACAGTATAGTGTTACGTCATTTCATGGCACGCGAATCGAACACGCATGCAAAATGGTAGCTGCAGCTGAATCGTCAATCTAGCCAGATCTATTTGTACGAAAAGTAATGTAAGACTGATTTTACGCTTTTAGCATCTTCAAAACGTCGTCTAAATCTTACGTAAGCTGTATTTATACTTGCGGTACTAAATAATACTGTGTCGTTACTCTCAAAGTAGATTTTTTTTTCACACAGTTCGTGGTCTCGTAATCGAAAATTATTATGTAATCTAAACTGTCCAAAATAAATTCAACTCCACAGCTAGACATTTGACGCTAGACTATGCTGGTCGCGAATTAGCATGGGGTGTGTTACGATTCCAGGTTTCGATGTTCAGAAAGGGATGAAAATTTGAGCAGCACCCAGAGCCACGTCGTCCTAAGTGCATGCAAAGTTTGATCTTGCTCTGATAAATGGTTTGAAAGTAATCGCCTAGACAGACACGCAGACGGACTCCTGGTAATAGAATTTCAACATGGTGGAGATTTTTTCTCTGCCGATTCGGAATTAAGCATTTAACTATCAGAATTCAATCACAGGATTTAATTTAACAGGATTTCTTTAGGTTGTTGTCATGAATAAAATGATACGAAACACGGCATAGACGAATGACGAAAAGAACCAGCACAATTCAGAACCAGGCTTGGATAAATTACTCTTTAAACGTAATTACTTAAAATTACAATTACAAGTCCAGTGCCACAATAGGGGTGGTGCAATGGGTGCGAGGCACCGTGCCTAGGAGGCTGGTGGCCCAAAAGAGACAAAATTCACTATTGTTCGATCAGGATTGAGTCACTTTGCCCGCAAAATTGTATACTTTTTGAGGAAGTATTTTGCCCAACATTATGCCCTTGCACCCCTACTTCGAAAAATATAGTTGTGGCAGTGATTACAATGGCATAATGTAATTATAATTACTTAATACTATTCCTATTCAATTTCAATTGCTGAATTACAATTACAGCCTAACAAACAAACAGAATATCGTATAAGAAAAAAACAAGGGGCTGTACGGAGTGGGATTCATGGAGCATGACAATGTTGGGAGCAAGGGGATGGAAGGCGTTGGGGGTTACTAAACTGGTGATACTAAACAAGTTTCTGTGCAAAGAAATAACAGAACCTAGAAATAACCTAGATATAATTTACCCGAATTGTCTCGACCCTCATCAGTATGAACTCATCAGGGGGAGTTCGATGTTCCAAAAGAGTAATTTCAAATAAATGCAATTGTTTTCCCACTAATTACAGTAACAGTATACCTTGCTGATTTTTTTTCCAATTACAATTACAGCAGAAGTGTAATTAATTACACTACACTACAATTTACTTTTGTTTTAATTAACCAAGCTTGTTCAAACCATTATGAATACAGTGTACAACATAAGTATCAATACAAATGCTAAGTGCACTGAAAAAAAATATAGGAGTTCAGGGAAAAAATAATTCACCCATCCTTTCCAGAGCAGAAATGAGAAGGATTATGGCAACAAAATGGGACAAAAACCGGAGAAAAAAAGAAAAGTAGAAAGTAGGGGGAAAAAAGCTAAAAGTATTGAAGATGGAGGCAACAAATTAGCATACAGAAGCATTATGAACAGAATGAGTATTTGAGTCATTGGCCTAAACACGGCAATCAGATACACACAACAGTCATCTTAATTTGTACTTTTTTACGAACATAAATCTGGGGAAAGAGAGATTAATTTGCATGCATAGTAATTCCATTTAGCTCGTACCTTTTCTTCTTCATCTGCAGCTTCCAAAGCAGCTTCACTGCCATCAGCTTGACTCGCAGGAGCAGGAGTTCCATTGTTTTCTGCATCCTCCTCATCCACGACTATTGTTTCCGGCTCCGCATCATCTGCTTCGACAGCCTCAGTTTCTGGGGCTGGCGGCTCCTCACTTGCTTCAGCTTCTGCATCACCATCAGGGTTTTCTTCTTCAGCATTTGGCTCGGGATCAGTTGCTTCAGTTTCTGGTTCAGGCTCTGCCTCAGCTTCTAGCTCCACTGCTGATTCATCTACTGCTTCTTCGGCCTCATTTGTTGGTTCTGGGTCTTCTGTTGCCTCAGGTTCAGGTTCAGGCACTGCTTCTGCCTCACCTTCAGCTTCTGCTTCAGCTTCTGGCTCAGCTTCATCCGTGGCCTCTGGCTCTGGTGCGGCATCATCATCTGGAGTTCCATCTTCGGTGTTAGGCTCAGGATCAGGTTCTTCTGCAACTTCTGCTTCAGGCTCTGCTTCGGTTTCTAGCTCTACTGCTGATTCATCTACAGCTTCATCTGTAGCTTCGGGTTCTTCGGCACCTTCCGCTTCAGGTTCTTCGGCATCTGCTGCTTCAGGTTCATCTGCAGTCTCCTCTGTTGCCTCAGGTTCGGGTTCATCTGCTGCTTCAGCTTCTGCCTCCGGTTCAGGCTCATCTGCTGCTTCAGTTTCTGCCTCCGGTTCAGGCTCATCTGTTGCTTCAGCTTCTGCCTCTGGTTCAGGCTCATCTGCTGCTTCAGCTTCTGCCTCCGGTTCAGGCTCATCTGCTGCTTCAGCTTCTGCCTCCGGTTCAGGCTCATCTGCTGCTTCGGCTTCTGCCTCTGGTTCTGGTTCATCTGCTGCTTCAGCTTCTGCCTCCGGTTCTGGTTCGTCTGCTGCTTCACCTGGTTCCTCAGTTTCTGCTTCAGTTGTGGCTTCATCTTCGTTTGATGGTTCTGGTTCGTCAGTTGCTTCTTCTGCAGCCTCAGGCTCTGGATCAGGAGTTTCTTCGGCCTCTGCTTCGCCTTCAGGTGCTGGCTCATCTTCAGTTTGGGGTTCAGCTTCTGCTTCTGCCTCTTCATCCGGCTCTATTTCAAGTTCTGCCTGTGACGATGCTTCAGCTGCTTCTGCTTCTGGTTCTGCCTCCGCTTCAGCTTCTGGTTCAGCTTCTGGTTCAGCTTCTGTTTCAGCTTCTCCCTCTTGCTCAGCTTCTGCTTCTGCTTCTGGCTCTGCTTCTGGTTCTGGTTCTGGTTCTGGTTCTGCAGCTGGGTCCTCAGTTTCAGGTTCAATAATTTCGATTTGTGCTTCACCGTCCTCTTCAGCTTCATTCAATGCATCGGTCTGCAAGGGTTCAGCACTGTCACCCGGTGGAGGACTGGGACTGGGAGTAAGGGCTGAAAGAAACACCCACTTTTATAAGCAATTAAAAAATAAACGTACTGTAACTTTACATGATTCAGGAACTGGTCTTTTTACACATGGTACGTTGAAAGATTGCCAAAAGAAATGTTTCTACCCATCTTGGTAAGTCATTGAGAGATTGAATTGTTCCTGGGTTGCACTTGCAACTTATTTTGTAGAACTTA
The DNA here is from genome assembly GCA_023313725.1 of Lithobius niger. NCBI lineage: Eukaryota > Metazoa > Arthropoda > Chilopoda > Lithobiomorpha > Lithobiidae > Lithobius > Lithobius niger. The sequence continues at coordinate 7,191 of JAHWFP010201761.1, read as the reverse complement.
CTATTTGTAAAGGAAATGTTAAAAGACAAACACTACTAGTAACTGGTACAAGGAAAAAATCCACTTTGCATTGCTACTGCAAACGAAACAAACACATACAGTGTTAACAGAGATAAACCAGTTAACTGTTAAGGATTGGTTATCTTTGGACACTTGAGTTTTGCTGGGTGACATATTCTGCAGACGATTGAACAGAGATCAACACGTTTCTGCATGTGGTACCAAGAAAACTTTGTACAGTCAATGCAATAACTTCAGAAATTGTAAAGTCTGTGTATTCTTCTAACACTTGTCGAAATGTGGAATTCTGTATCTGTTGTCTGCTCACACAGAAAATCCACATTTAGATATACGGTATTTATCACTTCTGAAGTGATAGTATTGTCTCTATATTGTGTGTCAATGTGTTAGAGACGCTGAATTAGCATTAGAGTGTTCGTAACAAACGAAGAACATCATGAGCCGGTATTTTCGTTACTGTTGCTCAATCAGTTTATCAGTTCACAATGTTTGTTCTGTTGCATTCTTCGTTTGTCACTGTGTCTTTTGCCTACGCCTTTTTGTGTGTTTGATACATAACCGTTACAATGTTTCTCCAATTTGCTCCTGCTTTTGTGACAAAGGCACCATTGTGATGAAAGTTATGTTGTAACATCAGCATTGCACTTTTAACGTCTTCACGGATATTCCTATGTCGTAGCAATACAAGACCTCTCCCAACTAAGCCAGAAAATCCAGTGAGCTCATGCAAGCTCGACATACGTAACAAAGCAACATAGACCATCATGCATGATTACCACTCATCTTTTAATCCTAGCCACAAGCAAATACCTCGTCTAGCAAATTTAAAATGGGGCTCTCCCGATTCACCCCAATGACATGAAATAGAGACAAAACAGAATCATCGGACAAATTTCCAGCAAGCTTACGATAATTTTCACACCACAGATAGTTCATTATCCGGCTAATTTTCAACTGCTTCCAGCAGGCTTCTTCAGGTCTTTACTAGGTTGATTCTTCCTCTGGTTACATGACGATCTCCGGTTTGTTGGTCCATGTCATGCAACCAGAGGAAGAATCAACCTAGTGAAGGCCTGGAAAAGAAGACTGCTGGAAGCAGTTGAAAATTAGCTAGATAATGAACTATCTACAGTGTGAAAATGAGGCCGGATTAAGGTTACTCGGGGCCCTGCTGCACAAAATTCTTGACCCCCCCCCCCCTTCCCGTATTCCTTATCCACGTGAAGAGCTCCTTAACTAGGGGTAAATGAAGAAAACTGTGGAAAGAGAAAGAATTTTGTATTTTTGAATTTTACTTGTCAGTTACTTCTTATCTTACCTTTTAGAATTTTACTGCTCAATATTTTCTCTTTAGTCTGCCCATTTTTTTTTTCAGTTTTGAGTGGCAAACATTATGAGAGAAATTTTGTTTAGCTGAAAAAGTTTTCAGAAGGGCTGGGGGCCCCTTAGAAATTTGGGGCCAGGGACAAATGTCCCTTATGTCCCTGCCTTAATACGGCCATGGTGCAGAGACTCTTGTATCATTCCTTAAAAAAATGTTAACGTATGCAGTTTAAGTGAAAAATTCTACCAAGTCCAAAATGTAGAACAAGTTAAGCATCGATCAGTTTCCAAAATATCAAATTCCAGTTTTGTTCTATGCAAACTACTACCAGTTCTTGAAAACTGCGCAAAATATTGCAACAGGCTTTAAGCAACGGTAATTGCTTGCAGCGTTGTTACTTGGTTATTATCATAACCAAATACACGCATCATGCAAATATTAAATGAGATGTAATGATCATAGATTAGAAGACATGTTATGCTACTCAAGTAACATACACATAAGAAATTATGACATACTAATATACATAATATTCAGTAAATCCCTTGTATTATCATCTAATACAAAATATAATATTCAAAATATGTTTACTATGCTGAAGCCACAGTATACTTAATGTCTAAGTAGTTACTTTGAGAGTCTTAATACATGTGAAAGCTCGAAGCTTGAGAAAGCTGCTCGTTTCTTTTGGATTGATGTAAGGTTGGGGCCATTAATTTTGTCTGGTAATGCATTAATCCGTGTGAACTGCGAAGGCTTCAAGCTATTTATTTACTGTGTGGAAAGTCAACTTCCATTGTGTACATCCCACAAAGCCTCTTATACTAAGAAATTGGTGTGAACCCCTGTGACTGCAAAATGATCACCCTCCTTTACATTCATGCAAATTGCAAGTACCTTTTGTTGTACCGTAAATTGTGTACAATGGTGTTTACACAATTTTGTGGGGAATGACACTAATATGTTTTTTTTTTTTAAATTGAGAAAATCCGGGACATAAAATCCCACTCAACACTTCCTTGTGTTCAACTTGTAAGTTTCCCGTTCAATACAAGGTTGACCTTGCTTAAGAACAAATGGAAAAAGGAGAGGGGCGTTAACATAGGTCTTGACGAAACTGCGAACTTTTTAAAATATAGGGCAGTGACCCAACGTTGTATTATTGTATATAACTCTATGCTGGAGCCAGTATCTGGGATAGCTGCAAGGGTCACTGGAGGGGGAAAAGAAGGGCGTCTTACTGAAGACAATGCTGTTAAGAGTGGATTTCTTAGGCCTATAGCGCGCGATTTTTGTGGATTTGATGGCAGTTGCTGCATTTTTAAGCAAATGGAAACTTTATTTTCCAATTACAACCTAGTAGCATAAGGGATTGGAGAAAACAACGTTTTTTTTAAGCTTATGAAATCCGCTCTCTCAGCACTGCCTTGAATAGAAGTACCGTTGTTTAACCCTCCATTTTAATCTAGTGCCCCTTGCAGCTACCTCTCTTGTAGCCAATATGACGTCACATGACGCTGCTCTATAGACATGGCATTAACATGGACATGGGCGACAACTAGCTATTTATGGTACACATGCCAAGGGTACGGCACAATATTTGTCTTGATTCTTTTTAAATGCAGAATATTTCCCCTTGAGTGGGCTAAGATGTACACTGTACTTTGTTTTTTATTGGGCTACATTCAACCTTTCCAATAACTTCATCTTTCCTATCACTTTCTAATAACTTCACCTTTCTAAGAATTTCATCTTTCTCCATATTACTCCACCTTTCCTATTTCTAATAAAGTTCACTAGAATCTAGTAGTTATTTCTTTTTTAGTTAGAGACCTATCACTCTTCAAGGTCTCTACTCCAATGCTCTTAACGTAACAAAAATACGCTAGTTCCATTACGAGTGTAACTGATAATAAATAACACATTTCATATGGATTTCAGCTAAGACTGTTGTAAATGCATAGATCAGTTCTCATAGTGATTTAAGGACTTTCCATGCATGTTGCCAGGGTCAAATTTAGGGACAACTCATCAGCATGGGTACATGACCTATTATAAGGGTGTAGGCTGACAGACACATGCCCTTGTAAGCCATAACATAAATCAGAATTTTTCATGGCAGCTAATTTACATTAATGGACTACATCATTTACATGTGCTAAAGTATTCTGACATACTTTCTAGCACAATAATTTTTAGCAGTTTTCAAATGACTACATGTGTATGTGTGTGAATTTATTCATATGCTTTATCAGACAATTGCATGCTTCCTGCATTGTAGTCATTCCATGCCATTTGTTGAGTTATTGGAGCTTCCATGTTTGGTAGGTAAGTTGTAATTATCTTTGGTAAAGTCCTTCTGCCTTTGGTGAAGTTCCACTCTTGGATACCATGCTAAATTAGAATTATTCAGCAATTTGATTCCGTTATACATGAAAATATTTGCAGTTAAGCTAACAGCAGTATGTTTGACGCCCATGGTAATTACAATTTAATTTCGTGACAAATTCAAACTCATAAACATTATGTTTAAACTTCCCATGCACATTGTTTACGCTCTATACTCTTTCCTAACGATTGCTACTCATTAGTGTTGCTCACTTACGCTCCGGTTAGTACTGGGCTTCAACTTTGGTTAGGCTCCAAACATTCGTTCATCCGTCCCCATGTTGGATTCAGGGTTTGAACTTGTTATGATTTATCTTCTTGACCATTTTTCTCGTATCATTCCGATGATTTTCCCTCACGTTTCTGGGCCCCATGGCTATCGAAGTCATTGACAGAGCCTGGGGCGCAATGAATCATGTTAATCAGGCAGATTTATTTTGATTTCTGTACATTTAGAAATGTGTCTCACTGGTTTTCTTTTCATGGGCCAGCACGGTAGTTGACTTTCGGCCGTAAACAAGATATCATTGTACACCATGCAACAAAAGTAGAGCCTTCCATTCTCCAAACATTAGACTCAGTGACTCAAAAATACCAACGTTCGACTCATTTCTTACTTTTTTCTATAAAACAGCTTCAATAACGTTCCATGGCAACGATACAATTTCAGAAACGAAATGGGTTAGCAGTTTGGATCGAATTAGGTCCAACAAGACAATCTAGTGGCAATACCAAGTACCAACATTTAGATTTCTTCAGTTAATTGTTTAGAATGCTGTTAGCTAAATTTCACTCATTGTGTTTGTGAGGGTTAAAACGGGGGAAAGAGAATAATGGACAATTTAACACATCATATTTCCTCTTTACAAACTGCTGTGTTTAGCATGTTACCAGCTTAAAGCTAATAAATTTTAGAATCATTCAGATGAGATGAGATTGACCTCAGTCTCACTTTGTCTCAGTTAATTCAGGGTGAGATCCTGGTCTCATCTCGTTTGTAACTCACGGGACGATGGCGACTAGTATCTAAAGTTTTTACAATTTATAAATTGCTGCTGGTCGTGCGGAATTTTTCCGTTTTGGTTTTGGGTCTTCCCGCCATTTGGCTAGTTCAGTTTTAGTTTGGTAAATGGTGGTTGCATACATTTCTACGAAATTATGAAAAAGTTGATGAAATATTAAAATTAAGATGAACATATTGCAATTTGGTGTCTGCGTCAACTGTTAATAGCAATAAAAGTACAGTTCCGGTCAAAAAAAAAAGCCTTCGTTATACGGAAGAGTGGAGGATTAATGTATGTGACTCCGAACGGAAATGTTGATATCTCTGCATGTTACATGAAATGGTAAGTATCCAAATATAACTGGACGAGCGAGCAACACGAGTTGATAACTAATAATATATCTCATATTCTACTGGAAAGAATTGAATAAAACCAAAACTGGATCAATTGTTATGATGTATGCTATACGTGTATACGTATGACGTGCAATGTTATGCAACAAAATATAATATGCAATTCAGTCTTTGTTTCATGAAAATCCATCCACCAGTTTTCAAGATATCATATATCATTAAGTTTTTCTCGCTCGGCCAATTATTTTCAGTCAGTTAACGTAGTATTTAATAAGGGTAGAAATACAGTAGACAATCTAATAAGTATTTCAGTCTTTGTTTCATGAAAATCCGTCCAATAGTTTTCGAGATAACTGAATTTCTCAAGGTTGTTATTATGACCCTCGATATAACGAAAAAGGGCGTTTTTTTTTACCGGAACTGTACTTGACTATCAAATACTCTGCGTGCGTTAACAAAGTCTTGAAAAAAAACAGTAATAGTAGTTTGTTAGGGAACTGGGGAGGCATCACCAAATTTTGCTTTTTTGACCATCATATTTTATCGACCAATCACGTTCATTCATAGTTTACTCCAATAAATAATCAGTATGTAACAGCATGGATGCAGTTCGCTGCACTGCAACTACAGAAGGCTGGCTAGGTTCAGCTAGTTTAGCTTTAATAAAAATTTGTGTTAGGGACGAGGTGAGACAAGACTCGGCATGAACTCAAACTTATATAATCGCATGCTTGTCCCGTCATTGAATGTGTCTGTTTCAGTCTCAGTCCATGTGAAACATTACGATAAACATTAATGTGAAGAACATACAGCTGCATTTTTTAGGTAAATTAAATAAAACAGAAGCCTTTAATGTGCACACATAAAAGTTCATACGACGTTTCGGAGAGAACATCCTCTGTCATCGGATTTTCAATTAAAAAATTAAAACTTAAAAAACATGGCAATGTACTGCCGAGTCAACCCATCAACAAGTGACACCTTAAAAGCACAAAACTTTTAAAACACAAACCATAAAAACCTCTTAATGTCTCCATTCAAAAAAGGCAGACAAAAGAGGCGGAGCGAGAAACCTAGTTAGACTGGGTTTATTGCTCCACCTCTTTTGTCCGCCTTGTTTGAAAGAAGATATTAGGAGGCTTTTATGGTGTTTTCAATGCAGTGTTTACATTTCTGGTACTTCAATTTTAATATCTGACCTTTCTAAATCCTGACACAGACTGTTGACAAACAACGGCAAAATTTCTACCTTAAGCATAATTATACAATGCATTGTAAATTTGTAATTGCTGTAAGGGATGTCACTAATAAAAATACCTACCCCGCAAAATTTCTTCCGTTGGCGGTCGTTCCCATGTCTGAACTGAGGGTGGCCTGGGTGGCACTTTCTTTTCGTCATATTTCTTGGCTACCTCATCTATGCCAAACAAGCCAACTTTGCCACGAAGGTACTGCCCAGGAGTGTGGCCGTCCTATAAGTAATCAGTCAAAAGCTTACAAGCCGCTATTCAACAACTGCAGATGAAATTAACTGATTTTTAACATGTTCCTATACAACTCTGAAACAACTACAGTAATCCATGTATTCAGTTTGTAGGTCACATGAACAACGTAGTGTGTATAATATGAGAAATCCTCGTTTGGAATCAGTAAATGTGCTGATCATAGAAATCATGGAATAATCCTTTCTTCTTGGATTGTTCATTGCTGCTGAAATTTTAGTTATGATCTCTCTACGGTATCTCAACACTACTTTCATTAAGTCTCGTTTTATTTTTTAGGATTTGTACAAGGCAAACTGGGGACTGGGTGTGTCATTCACAAATTTACTAATGAACTACAGTTAGGCCGTGATAATCGGAATTTGGTTCAGTTTCAAACAGTGAATTCAATGTTCTGCCAGTTAATACAGTTTCTTTGATAAGTAGAACATTGCACAAAGTGTGAAAATGCACAACGAATGAAGTTTTCTTACTTTGTCTTTTACGTTGGGATCAGCGCCATAATTATGCAGCAATCTATAGTATAAGCCACCGTCTGAAGCAACTGCAGCATAGTGCAGAGGAGTGCGCCCATCCTGAAACACGTGGTAAAAAAAAAA